>JACVVK020000013.1:182500-280000 GCA_018292915.2 Batillaria attramentaria | reverse complement strand
ATATAGCAGTAAACAGCATTTTTCTGTTGCCTTACAATTTTTACCATACAGCTAACAGTGACAACAACAGCCTTTGTAGAAGACGCAGCCAAATGCAGTCAGCGATAGGTTTTCCTGGTATAAACTTTGTACAAAAGATTGAGAGTCATTGCCGAAAGCCGCAGTTACTCAGTGATCTGGGAGATGATTGAGCAGATGGGGGGTGGGGGGTGGGGTCGGGGGGGTCGGGGGAGATGGGGGGAGGGGGAGCGGTTTTGACAGTGGATGGGTGAAATGGGTGTTTCATGGTTTAACGTCCTTTTCCACTTCTAATGGGGCAACGATTGAGAAAACGGCCTGCACAAATATTAATTTTGGCCTCAGCCGGGAAATAAATTCACGACCCGAGCACTGCAAGTCAAACGCTCTACCACTGGACTGTCTCATCTGTGAAGGTGAAACGAGTGGGGGACGAATGGTGGGGGGGGGGGGAGGGGTTGACGGTGTACTTGAAATCCCTTGGTTGGGAATTGCTGAATTCAAACTCAAGTGTTCTCCACTTGTAGCCCGCGTGATGTCTGCTGACCCAGCAACATATTAGGCAATATACAGTAATGTTTCTGCTGATGACGCATTTCTCCTATCTGTAACCGTTTGTTCTTTGTGTTCTTTGATCGTACTTTTGATAACCCGTTCTCCTTTGCTTCATTCTCCTTGCTGGCTCGTGAGAATATTCCTCCCTAAGATCTTTTAACACTGCCCTGACAAACACCATGTGACACAGTTCCGTTCTCTGTGATATCTTGTGGGAAGCAGGCTGCCCAAGGAATTCAAAATCCGCCAAGTTTAGAGGGTGAGTTTGTTTAGTATGTAAGACTATGCGCGGGTGCGATGAGTATATGTTTGCCTTTGGCAGCGTAAGCTTACATAACGGGCGGCATTCCTGTTGGGGAGAAGAGTAAACGTTGAAGTTGGGCATTAGCCAAACAGATGGGTGCTGCCGTGGGCTCTCTACACTCGCAGGTTAGAAGTTAGCACCTACAACCAGAAGCGTAATTCAAAGACTATGGCCAAGTGACGTAAACTGAAGTCATTCTTAAAGTCTCACTACGTCTGATAGACGTACAACAGCGTGTTGAAAACCTTTCATCAAATGTGCTTAATTTGTGCCTCACTGAAAATCAGTAACAAGGGTCACAAGAACAGCCTAGAAGTAAACATTTCCTTCATAGAATCAGGTAATATGTAAAAGGTCAGGTATATAAAGCGGTCTATGACGTTGGTTTTAAATATAATTTTATTTTACTGTTTGTTTGTTTGTTTGTTTGGTCTGTGGCGTTGACCCTAAAGACATCATTTACGCGATTGAAACCAATATATATTTTTGTGGGAACAAAGCGAAATCATACACGATCAACAGGTAATAAACGTGGAAGTTAACATCATTTCTATTTTCCCCTATTATATTCGTTTGTATGTGCAGTATGAAAGGAAAAGGTAACAGGCATAAGATATTTAAAGCACCTCGTTACAGACAACTTCCGGCCAGGTAAACAGCAGTTGTCGGCCGTTTTTTAGTAGAGATATATAAATGCCACTTCCACGTGAACGCTTTACAGTTTTATTTGCCGCTCTGACGTCATTCTTTCCCTGGTGCACGAACTCATCAATGCAACACATTAAGCAATCCCTTTTGGAGAGCATTCTGGTTTTCATACTGAAATTGACTCTTATAAATCCATTTTCATAAGAGGAATCGTAAACATCTACTGCACAAAGAGGTTAGTTTTAATAAACCCGGTTCAAGTTTTTTGTTTTCTGAAAAAACAATCGGTTGTACACTGCACAATAAACCATTGCGGCCGGCATATCAGTACTGAAAAAGTATGAAGATACCTGCGTTAATGAAAGGTGTTCAGGTGGAAAATCTTTTGGCATCAACGCTGTTACCAGTCAGTCATATAATCATACATTTGCCCCCTCACGACCTACCCCACTCTTACTCGTCCATCCACTCTAAAGGCGGTCGGTGGTCTAGTGGTTAAGACTTCGCCACCAATGCGAGAGGTCAGGTTCGAGTCCCGCTCGAAGAAAAGAATTTTTTTTATTTCGTATGTGGCACCCTTCGGGTCGACACTCGGGGGTTTTCTCCGGGCACTCGGGCTTCTACTCCCGCCCCCCCCCCCCCTTCCTTTGGACATATTTAGCCCACAAACTTTGAAATAAATGCAGTTCTAAATTCCGAAACTTAAATTGCTGAGCTGACCCTTCGCACCACGTGATTATAGTGTGTTTACGTGCAGTGTGTGAGAGAATGCGTGTGATTCACGTGAGCGTGCGTGCTGGATTCAGTTCGCGGAGCTTTGAGCCAATCCAAGAAATTGGGTAAATCCACAATTATTATTATTATTATTATACAGGTTTGGATGGGTGGGTGTTTGAGAGTTTAACGTCCTTTTCCATCACGTAGGGGTGATAACAAAGACGGGGCAACGAGAAAAAGGCCAGCACAAATACTTGGCCCCAGCCGAGATTCGAACTCACGACACGAGCATTGAGAATCCAACGCTCTACCGGCCATTCGGCTGTCCCGGCTCCCCATACAATTCTACAGCTGTCTGAACGGCGCAACAGGCATTGAGCTATGTATCGACCATCTCTCTCCAGTCATCTAGTCCCGTACCAGAGCCACTGAACTATTTATTTTGCCCTACTGTCTCCTCGCTGCCTCGTCCATTCTCCACACACCTTTGTGTCCGACTTCTCGCCTCAGTGACTAATGGACAGCTGCTGCTATATATGCAGTCTCGATACATCATTTCGGTGGGTCCCTGCTGGCGCATTCCTTGGTGGAGACAAGATTATCGGTGATCATATCTCTGCCGCAACTTGAACGGTACCGCACAGTAGTGACTGCTCCATGATTTCTTTCTGACCTCGCCCCTCTTGTGTTCTGCTCAATATCGAGATAGCGTCAAATTTTGAGCCTCGTATGCAACCATTTTAAGGGGTGGGGTGGGTGTTTAGGAGTTTAACGTCCTTTTCCACCACGTGTGGGTGATATCAAAGACGGGGCAACGAGAAAAAGACCCAGTACAAATATTTGGCCCCAGACGGGATTTGAACTCACGGCCCGAGCACTGGGAGTCCAACGCTCAACCATTCGGCTATCCCGGCTCCCCAACCATTTTAAGGAAAGAGCGGAAAAAGCGTTGTCTTGGTGTCTTGATCAGTGAAATAAAATTATGTTTAAACCAGAGCCATACACCGTTTTATATGCCTTTACCTTTTACATATTACCTGACCCTATCAAAGATCCTACAACCCTACAGGAATACAGGATCGTTGACCCGATGAAGGAAATCTTTCTTCTACGATGTTCTCTTTAGAGCCACATTCTTAACTGAAGCGCATTCTGAAGACGAACCGTACTGAGTTACTTCCTCTTGCAAAGGTTATGCCTTTTCTCTGCTCTCAGTGAAAAAAAACTTTCCTCAGTGAAACGTGCACCGAATAATTAACCGGACTAAGAACAATAGCTAGTTAACGCGTATATTAGTTCACCAATGTGCAGCTGATCTGTCTTAATAATCAAACAAAAACGAACAACCAAACAACAACAAAACAACCCCCCCCCCCCCCAAATTGCTTCTTCTTTTTTTCTTTTCTTTTTTTTTGCCAAATGCCATTTGATTCAAAATACTCTTCATTCCGGTTTTGTGTGTATGGCTGTGTCAAAACGTCCAATACTACAACCGGATGGCACTACGGAGTTGCACACGACACTCTTAAAGATACAGTCAACACTCGTACATCTTCGTGTCTCGAGGTCACGGTCAGGTCGACACAGTGGACGGGATCTCGTGAGATATCGTTGTCGGCGAGGGTGGGGCAAACTGACCAGATTTCCATTGATATGTATATGTGCTACATCCTTCTACTAAGTCATCGACAATGACCGATGCTTGTTTTTGTATGACTCTTCCATAGTCTGTACATAATGTGGATCAGACAGCCAGTGAGATGTACCTGAAAACGACAGCAGTGTAGTGTCAGTATCTTGAAAAGTTGGTTGTTATTATTATCAATCGCTTCCGTGGTTTTAACGGCGTTTTCCGACGCTTAAAGGCTGATATCAAAAATAGGGCAGCAGAGGGAAGTGGGGATAGCCGAATGGTAGAGCGTTGGACCTTCAGTGCTCAGGTAGTGAGGTTGAATCCCAGCTGGGGCCAAATATTTATGCTGACTTTTTGTCGTTGCCCCGTCTTTGATATCACCCTTACATGGTGAAAAAGGACGTTAAACTGCTAAACACCCACCACCACACACCCACCCAACCCCCACCCCACGTTTCTCAACCTTCGACTTTGACAAACCCGATCCTGTATCTGAAAGCAGCGAAAATCTCGAGCGTACCCAGAGGGTTCAAGCAAATTAAACCGTCACGGCCAATTTAACCAAGGACAATGACATTTGTCGCTCACGCTCGATGCGTCAGAAAGTGACCATTCCGCGTCATCTCTCACAGGTTGTGGCGCACAGCTCGTCAGTTCTGCATTTTCGTCATTAATGTGTTCGCTTTGGCGATCGGAGTCCTTTTCAACTTTAATTTTTGCTGTCAGATGTGGCGTGGGAGTTTCAGTTCACTTTTACCGATGTTCAGCTGTTTGCGTGAATGTATCATGCAGAGATGCAGAGAGAGAGAGAGAGAGAGAGAGAGACAGACAGACAGACAAGAGAGAGAGAGACAGACAGACAGACAAGAGAGAGACAGAGACAGACAGATACAGAGACAGAGAGGGGCTCTTTATTTTACAATTGTAAATGATGATGTTGTATACCTGCAGTCCAGTTCAAGTCTAAGTCTGTTGCTTAGACTAAACGCAGACTTATTATGCGCAAGACAAAACCATTCGTGAGTGAAACTTAACAGAGCACACACACACACACACACACACACACACACACACACACACACACACACACGCGCGCGCGCGCGCGCGCGCGCGCTCGTACCGTGGCTCAACATAAACACAGAATGATGAATTCAAGTTAGAACTCTGACTGAATGAAATGAACTAGAGAATATTCAGATACAGAGACTGACACAGAGAAACCGGAACTGTGTAGGCCGCTGGGGAAACTGTTTCAGTCATCACAAAAAAGTCTACACAGCGTCTCTCTCAGGAGTTGAAATCGCCCGTTTCCGACAATACCGAAACTCATTCTGCACTGATTCGCTCGGATAAATGCCACGAATCTTCACAGACTGACGACCGGAAAGCCAAACGATTTGCACCGAACGCAAAAATAAACATCCTGAACTCGGTCTGCTATCTGTGTCATTACGTGAAATTGATGCTGCACGGACATGATTCATAAAAATCATTTTGTACGCACATGAACTGAGGTTACGGTCCCACGCTGTGCTGACAGCTGTTTTTCCCTTTCACCTCATTTCCATATCTTCACGGAGCGATGACTTCGAGCTAACAAGTTCTGCTTCCGCTGCAAGAGAAGGATACAGCCCCCATGTAACACAGAGCGGGGGGGGGGGGGGGGGGGGTTCAATCAATATGGCGGATGTTTTCTTTCTTGCTCCTACTTTGATTTTAAAAAATTTGACGTCGATTTCTTTCAGGTAACCATGGAATATGAGCATGCGTGCACACGTCTTCACGATGTGGGGTGGGAGGGTGGGTGTTCGGGAATCTAACTTCCTTTTCCACCACGTAAGGGTAATATCAAAGACGTCACGTAGTTCCCGGGCCTAGTTAACGCCGTGATATTTATGATAGGAAGCGTGGAATGCGGCCCTGTCCGGCAGTCCCAAACCACACGGACCTCCATAGCATCATCTTACCATCAACCTCATCTCCATCATAATAAAAATTGCCCCAGCTGTCGAGCCCTCCGTGGATTCCACCCATGACCTGGAAGGAACACCACTGGAGCTGGCAAAAAGTTAAGACAGCCAAAAAATTGAATCATAATAGCACCGGAATCACTCTCCGATATCTCTGCTTACCCCCACTGTAAGCCTGCTCCCTAAGACAGAACCCGTATCATATTTTACCCTCCAGCGCCTGTCTAGCGGGTAGAATATCGACACTTCGGCTGTGAGCGAGACGGCATACTAACCCAGTAAATGGGTGATAAATGCACTCTTAGTTGCGATGTGGCAAATGCGATTCCATTTTTGTCAGTATTTATGCATAAATCACTTTGTTATAGCCTTGGGATGGCGGTTTTTATTTTCAATGGTGTCTGGCTGCCTCTCTGCCTCTCTGCCTGCCTGCCTGTCCGTCCGTCCGTCCGTCCGTCCGTCTGTCTGCCTGTCTGTCTGTCTGTCTGTCTGCCTGTATGTCTGTCTGCCTGTGAACGCAAGCCTGTCTGCCTGTCTGTCAGAGTGTGAACACAAGCCTGTCTGTCTGTCTGTCTGTCTGTCTGTCTGTCCGTCCGTCTGTGGACGCAAGCCTGTCTGTCTGTCTGCCTGTCTGGCTTCCTTGGACGCTTTAGGCTGCTGGACAAAAGAGAAAAGAATATTGCACCATCAGCGAACTGTAGCCAGACTAGACAGTGGCAATCAGCCTCTCCCATCGACGTCACGGCTCTGCAAACACAGACTAATACAAGTCCTTTGTATGTGATTTGTCTAGTCTAGGTGAAGCGGCCACTTTGCATTGTCATGTCTAACGCTGTCGATGGACGTGGTAAGAGAATATGTTTTCGTTCGTGACTGAAAAGGCATACAGACGGTTGTATCCCTAAAATCTTGGCCATGTTCCCCACTCCTTCGCCCTCCCGCCCTCCAGCCCTCCCGGACGTATGCGTTCAGATATAACGATTCACGACTCAAGTTTTAGACCGGGGAGCCGTTGTCGGCCAGTGTCCTCATTCCTGAGTGTATGCATGCGATCTTTCTCACATATTCCCAACAGCTTTCGCCGGGCTAGCTTGAAATTAAATCTGTGTCTCTTCCTGTCGGGCTCGACCTGTGACAGCTTTGCCGCAAACACCCAAAATATTTCTTATCAGTCATGTGATGCCGGTTTTAGGGTCAGTCAAAGCTCGGGCCAAACTGCCCCATGTCAAAACAGTCATTTCTATGTACGCCGAAGCTCTGAATCGATATCGTAGATAGCTGCATCGCTGTATCCTGCCCCATTTATTTTCCCATCAATCGACCGGGATACCCAAGCTTAGACATGTTTGCTATGCTGTACTGGCTGGAATCTGCCTCATTTTTCCAATACATCTTGTGGGCGGACATGTACGGTGATTGTTCCTTTGAAAGTAGAACAGCTTAGTCTAACAGAGTAGTATCTTGTGACGCCCTATACCCTGGATCAGTACATGTCACATTAGTTCTGCTCCCAGAAGTAGATCAAGAGCAGACGAGACCTGCGGGACCAGTTATGTCCTTCTTCATGTTGACACTAGGAATTCTGACCACTGTGTCCGCGGGGCATGGGAAGCAGGTTTTGTTCGGGTCCCCATAGTGTACAGCTTTGAGTATAGTTCAGTCGCTTAAATTCTCCGTACACATTTCGTATCTTGCTTGCGGGATTAATTAAAATTCTTTTCCATCAAATAAGGGTGATATCAAAGACGGGGCAGCGAGGAAAAAGCCAGCAGAGATTTTTGGCTCCAAACCAGGATTCGAACTCACAACCCGAGCATGAAAGTCTAACACTCTGCCCGCTGTGCCATCCCGTCCCCCCTTTTCTATAGACAGTAGTGCGTGGATGAGTGTTCTTGACTTGACGTCTTTTTGTCCATCGTATGACTGATTTCAAAGACGGAGACACTCTAGAAGGCCTGTAGAAATTTTGGCGCAGTTGGGACTAACCCACTGCCTTCAGATCTCATGTCTGACGCTCAACCAGTTGAACCACCCGCAGTATTAAGTTTTTGGTTTGGAGAAGGGGGGGGGGGAGGCTATGAACAGTCTGCTGTTGTTTGCTTTCAGTTTAACATACATTTACTTACATGTTATAATCACAGCAGTGAAACACTTTGTTTTTGTAGCTGTAGTTGCGTAATATGCACACCCCTCCCCCATTCCTTTGCACACACAGAAAATGACTGTTGTATACCGCACTCCCCCACCGGAAAGCACTGCAGTCAGAGCTAGAGCGGCATGAACTAAATCTACACAGAGAATACTCATACATGTACCTCCACGCAGATTGTTCATCGCTTAAAATGCACGTTTATACTCGTTCCAGAAAAGCCATCGGTATTCCGTACTATGAGGGTGTCCGTGATTTGGTTTGTGTGGGCGCTGCCGTGTATATAGTCATTCACCTGTGTGTATAGTTGTTTACCTTTGTATTTTGGGCCGGGTTTGTGTGTCAAGTATCGACCCAGATTCCTTTGTCTCATTCCGGGTACAATAGGAGATTTCGGCCCTTGGCACGTATAACTTATAACTTACGTGCCAAGGGCCGAAATCTCCTGTTACCCGATGATCGGGTAGAAATCGGATAACGGGTATTTGTCACAAATCTCAGTACAATAGTTGACATTTTCTAAGGCTCACAATGTGGCGCCGGTGAACAAAAACATGTTTTGAAAAAAAATGTGGCATGTATTGTCGCAGGAAAAAATGCGGTGAAATAATTATGTACATAACATACCCATATCCACGCGCGGAAAGTGTACAAGATATGAGGTTACCAAACACAAAATGCCATGGAATTTAAGCCACTGGTGCTAGATTTCACTAATGGCTTTATTGGCACTGATCGAAACAGGTGTGTGTGTGTGTGTGTGTGTGTGTGTGTGTGTGTGTGTGTGTGTGTGTGTGTGCGCGCATTTGTCAGTTTGTCAGTATGTGTGTGTGTGTGTGTGTGTGTGTGTGTGTGTGTGTGTGTGTGTGTGTGTGTGTGTGTGTGTGTGTGTGTGTGTGTGTGTGTGTGAGAGAGAGAGAGAGAGGGGGGGGGAGAGAGAGAGAAAGAGAGGGGAGGGAGAGAGAGAGAGGGAGAGAGAGACAAACATTGTACAGATTTTGTCTTTGGAAATAAGCAAGTATTGAAAGGTTAAAAGGAACTAATTGGAATTGAAAACAACTAGTATTTACCGTCGATAATGTCTTCATCTGAAAATTAATGAAATTTAACACCGGCAGTTGTTAATGACTGCTGTGTTTGTAACAACGTAAGTAGCCAACAGTTCAACAACGTTAACCTGGCACGGACATGTAAGACCCGCTTCCGTCGATTTACCATTATCGTCACCAAATCACAGATTACTGATGTCAGCAGTTCCGCCTAAGGGCATGGAAAAACCCACACTGGCCGACACACTGCTTGCATACATAACCAAAAAAACCCAAGGCGTGAGCTCTCTTTCTGCCCAGACTGAGGGCATTAGCAGCCAATAGCTATGTGTCCGAACAATGTAGCAAGCACTACTGGACACGGCGTCAGACGTACTTAGGCTATGTCCCGTGCGTACTTGACCTGTCTTTGGGGGCAGACAAGACCAGCAGCAAGAAAAAAAAAAAGTACCACGCAAGCGAGGGGATTCTGTCAGAGCTTTTTTCTTTTTTTTATTTAGCGGGTGGTGATGGGTGAGGGGAGTTGAGAAGGGGGTTGGGCGGGGGGGGGGAGGGGTGCGGGTAAGGGTGAGGTATAGTGTCCTTAGAGCCTTTAAAGACCAACAAACGAGTGTTTTAAAGGGGCTAATGTTGCCATTTTTTATGATGGCAGATCGTTCTGAGCTGTTTCCGTTCGTGGTATCTATCATCACATCACTTGGACACCTACACAGTGACAGCTTCTGTAATACTGGCACTGAGCCAACAGAAGCGTACTCAATGACACGGCGACCAATGACACTGAGCGCTCTAGTCGTGTAATAACAGTCGTAGAATTTGAATGTGCGACCGCTCACGCAAAGTGTAACACCATTGTATCGCATTTAGAGCTGTACTAATCATCAAGATAGAGTATTTCGAGCGTACAGGCGCACGCACGAGCAAAACTTTTCCAAAACATAAGCTGGCTTAGAAAAAAATGAAATTAACCAGTTAAAGGTCTCCAGCCAGTAGAAATAGGAGAATATTGGGTTTTTGTTTGGTTTTTTTTGTTTTTTTGTCCGCCTCAGTGAGTGTCTCTGCGTCTTTTAGTGCGTCCGTCTGTTAGTCCGCCTCTTGTATATTTTAGTTCAGTTCGTACGTTAGCGAGGGCAATGTGTGAGAGAGTGCATACAGTAACATGCAAAACATGCAACGCAACAACAAATCTAACGCCATACGGTAGAAGGACCCAAGTAACTGTCAAATCCATGGCGCTTAGGACTTTTTACCGCATAACGGCAAAGATCGAGCCTATGTTTACTACACTGCATCTGCCCGTATCACTGCGATCAGCGCATGGGCATCCGTTACGAAATATCGCGACATGTAATCACTGAGGACATTTTGACCCTACAGTTGTAGGGACAAGCTGCAGCACTTTGGTCCACGATAAGGCTCAACACTTAGAACTCGCTCTCGACACTGTGCGCTAATAGACCGATCTGTGGGAAAGATACTGTAAGGATAAAAGTTAGCGGTTGTTATAATTAGGCACTGTCAAGTAGACACTTTGAGAGTTTCAATTGCTGAGGTTTCAGATTTTCGCTCTGTAGATGTAAACAGATGAAAGTGAAGGTCAGAAGGAGAAGTACTGAGCGCGCGCGCGCACACACACACACACACACACACACACACACACACACACACACACACACACACACACACACAAGCCCACAAACACACACAAGCACGCACACACACACACACACACACACACACACACACACACTGACACACAAAAGCACGCACGCACGCACACACACACACACACACACACACACACACACACACACACACACACACACACACACACACACACACACACACACACACTAATGCATCTTCCGTTATCCATTTAATTAGTGACCATGCTATTCAGTGGAGGTACGCCTCTTTACCTGTGATATACTGTGCTCGGCGACTTCAAACAACTAGCTAATCCGACACTGTCTGCATCATCAACCCACCTGTCATCAGCACCACCTCCTCTCACAACCACTTGCCTCTCACGCTCAACTGCTAGCGTCACTCACACCAAGACTGAGCACATAACAGAGAGTTGGCGGGACCCTATGAATAGATTAAAGGGCCTAATGCTACCATATTTATGCTCACAGGTCGTTCTCAGCTGTTTTCGTGGTATCTATAAATCACACCACTTAAACAAAAGACAGTGACAGCGTCTGTAATGCTGGCACTGACCCAACAGAAGCGTACTCGATGGGCTTTACAATGGAGAGGAGCGGCAATATAAAAGGAACTGAGAGGAGACGAAACTGGGGATATGAGCGATCCGACAGTCCCCCCCCCCCCTCTTTACCGGCTTACCAAACTCCTGATCATGTGCACCTGAAAAATGCCAAAGCCCTGGCACCCACCGCGATGAAGACGCAACTGTTCGATGGCTTCCCAGAGAGAATGAGCGACTAACGACTGGTGGAATGCCTCGCACCTGACCGGGTGATGGTTCTGACTATAGCTAACGCGCGTCACACCCTGTCTGCGGTTTCTGTCTGATGCCATGAGATTCCAGACTTCTGCGGCTGCGGCCCGTGAGAAAGTAACACCGACGGACTGACCCACTAACCCACAGTCTGGGTTGGGGGCGGGGGTGGGGGATGGGGGGGGGGTGGGCGACGGGGTGGTGGGGGCTATTACATGGCTGCTTGGTTTAAACATTTTTTTTTAAATTCATCTAAGGATCACCGTCAAACAGTAAATAACATTGTACGAGAGCACAACAAGTGAAAACTTCTGTACGTGCTCATCTGAACCAGTTTACTTAAAAGCATGGCGGAGAAATTGGCGTGAAAAAAATGGATGCTTCAGCTTCAGGTCTTACTGAGTTAATCATCGTCGTTGTCATCGACTTTATTATCGTTGTAGTCTTCATCGTCATGCCATTGCCGACGTCATATTCATATTTTCGTCATATGTTCGTAACTGACATGCATCTTCTGTCTCTAATATCTATCCGCCCACGCTCTTCTTGAGCCTTACAGTCGTGGGAAAAGGACGTGAAATCCCAAACAGGCCGACCAAGCCAGGTCAGTTCAATCAAATACCAAGAAAATATGACATTGTCGACGAACAGAATAATATTCTGTAACTGTTAAATCATACGCATGCATCATGTGATCAGGTTTCTCAGTTCGTAAAAAAAAAAAAAAAAAAAAGTCTACAGTCACCTAAACGGAAAAAACTCAACCATTTTATCTTCAACATGTGATTCGCCGCTCTCTATTTCTCCACTTTAACGCAGTCATGTTCAGTATGTGGTAATTTACATAAGAATGAAAACAAGACACGTGCTAGCCAGGCTGTGCTTCTGAGTGCACTTCCTCCCTCCTCTATTTGTTACAGTCTCGACAAAAAGCGTCTAGCAGTTTTGTCAATGTCAACACACGAACACACGGAATGAGAAGCAACTTGTGTACAGACGGCGAAGCATTCCCATCCCGTTGCGTGGAATGACATGCATTTGGGCCCACCATAATTCGAGTCTACCTTTTTTGTGGTGGGTAAACGATGTAGGAGAATGCGGCGTCTTCTGATAGTTACAACACGTTTTCACTCCCTCAGTGTCAAAGGTTCACACACCGGCCTTTTTGTCAGAGCAAGACACCCCTCCCATGTCTCTTCCCATCCCCGCAGGCAATGAAATCTGAAACATCCGGAACTCATATGTTCCTGTGCATAATGGAACGTACGTCAGTACGCAACCGGGTGCCACAGGCTGACTTTGAAAAATGAAAGAAAAGAAAAAAAAAACTGAACTACTTGAAAAAGGTGTACTCGCTCGTAATTGGTCGTACTTTCCACCAGCAGTCGTAAAACCCGAACTATGAACGATTATGGAAAATGTGTAATCTGGAGTAACATCTTTGGATAACATACGTGTTCGTGATGTTTCGGGTGGATCTGAAAGGTGACAATAATGACTAAAACAGCTATATACGTGTCGGTACTGATTAACCGATTTAAAAAAAAAAAAAAACACTATTGTTCACTATCAGTTGTCATTACTGAAGAAACTATCAATTGGCAATATGAAGATTTATGAAAGAACCGGGACAGTCGTTATTTGAGCAAGACGCGACAGTGTTGGCATCAGTTTCACTGAATTTTGCAATACACAACACTTTTTCGTAAATAGAAGAAACCAAACCCAACTAAATCATCATTGATATGACTACCTCACGATAATTTCACGATTGTGTGAATCATTTTTTTTTAAAAAATAATAGTTATTTATTCACAGAGAATTTTGTTATTCAAAATTTATCATTTTTTGCCACTGAATTGAACGTTAAAACTGGAATGCTGAAGACTGATAAAGACTGCTTGCAGTTAAAGAACAGTTAGGTATGGCCCGGCATGGACCGTGCCAGATTGCGGTATGCACAGCTAAGTGTCGAACCGCAGTCAACAACCGTGACATCAACAACAACAACATCCTCCAAGGCAAAAACTCATGTCAGTAATGACTGGTCGAAACCTGACTGAAGAGGACCTATAGACATTAGCAGCTGACGTAAGAGTAAACATCTCTCTCTCTCTCTCTCTCTCTCTCTCTCGCCGCTCTCAGTCTCTCTCTCCGGCCGACTCCGACACACACACACACACACACACACACACACACACACACACACACACACACACACACACACACACACACACACACACACACACTGTGACATGTATGTATGTACGATCCCTTCAAACTACACGCAAACTGCGTGATGCAAGCGCTGTACGTAAACAAGCTGCACTCCGTCACGACAGTAGCGGCGCGTGCAGTGTACGCAGTGTTATCTCCTATCTCACGCAGACAGCTGTTTCCGGACACGCCAGGGTCGAGGGTCCCGTTAGAGGGCGCTCTGAAGTCGCTCGAGATAGTTGACATTCTATTGTGAACTCGAGGTGTGTCGGCTTTTAAAGCTTGCATTATCAGTTTACCAGCCGCGTTCGTGTCAAAATAACTTGAGAAATTCACCTGAAGACTTGCTTCAGTTTTCGTGCTGATTCAGTATTGCATCAACTTCATTGGCACTGACGGAATATCGTCAGTGTCATCATTGATGTCCGATCCGTCACAGTTATCGGCTGACATCGTCAAGCCTTCCTTTTTTCTCTCCCCCCCCCCCCTTTCTTGTTTAACCCTCAGAGGCCGGAGGAAGATATTTCATCTTTTGCTGGGAAGCACACTTTTAGGTAACTGACTGAGCAGGACTGATCATCGACCAAAATTACTTTTGCTGAATGCTAACATACTTTTTTCCATGTTCCACCGGTGACCTACTGGGCCTTCGGGGGGTAAAATAAAATCAGTCCTCATATTTTGTTACTGACATACTTACCACATCATTTCATAGGATATTAATCACATGTGCATTTGAAAAGCACCCGGCACAACCACGTCTGGACCCATCTTACAACCCAACAAACAACTTTCATCCGAGCGATACCCAAATGTCCTTGCTAGTGCAAGTCAGTATCAGTTTACTCAGTACTAGTAAGTGAGACACACACGCTCCGACAAAGAACCTTTGTATGCAATGTCTCTGATGTCTGCTTACATGCACATCATCACAGGCTGCTCCTTGACATCTCAGTCCGTCCGGGCGCCCGCATAGTTTCTGTTCCCGCATGACTTCTCTCCTGGGCGCGTATGTAAAAGTCGAGGTTAGGGATTTTAGCCGCCCCCTGTTTAGAGTCTAACCTCAAACTAAATTTGCTCTAGGGTAAAATTTTCTGCATTTGTTTGTTTGTTTGTTTGTTTGTTTTGTTTGTTTTGTTTGTTTGTTTGTTTTTTAAACCAGGAAATGGGCCCATTCCGCCATGGTGCCTAAGCCGTTATAGAAGGATTGGTTTCTTCCTTTCTTCGCTTCCTTTTTTCATTTAACTTTGTCGAGTTTTACACGCGGGCCCAGGCTCTAGGGGAGCCGGGATAGCCGAATGGTATAGAGCGTTAGACTTTCAATGCTGAGGTCGTGAGTTCGAATCTCTGCTGGGTCCAAATAATTTTGTGCTGGTTCCTTTCTCGTTGATCTTTCATATCACCCATACACTGACTGACAATGGAAAAGGACGTTAAATTCTCAAACACCCACCCACCCCACCCCTCTCCAGGGTTCATTGAACTTCCAGCAGAGAAACACACTGGCGCCATCAAAGTTGTTCGAGACGGACAAACTCTCGTCAGGACAGTGTTCAGAGACAGAAACAACACATATAACACTATTCAAGGACACGACACGCTCTGCCTGGATTTTCTTCCCGCTATTGTCCACACACTGCTATTCAGCTGAATACATTCTTTTGACTACTGGCATACGTGGTGGAAAAGGACGCTAAACTCCCAAACACCCACCCCCGCCGGCCACCCTCTCAGCCATGGGAGTTTTCATTTCTCACAACAGACAGTTTCAGTTTAATAATAATAATAATGAGTATTGTATAGGCGTTTTACCCAACTTCATGAATCGGCTCAAAGCGCCGCGAACTGAACCCAACACGCACGTTCACGTGAATCACACGCATTCTCTCACACACTGGACATAAACACATTACAATCACGTGGTGCGAAGGGTCAACTCAGCTATTTAAATCTAGAATTTAGAATTCCATTTAGTTTTCAAATTTGGTGGGCTGAACATTTCCAAAGCAAAGGGGGGGGGGGGGGGGGGAAGCCGGAGTACCCGGAGAGAACCCCCGACGATCGGCCCGAATGAACGGTGCCACATACGAGAAGGAAAAATTCTTTGCCCCGAGTGGGACTCGAACCCTTGACCACTCGCACTGGTGACAAGTCCCTTAACCGCTAGACCACCTGGGCAGATGTGGAGCTAGATCATTACTGGTGATCTTTTCAGCGGACAACACTGACGAGCACTGCATGTGCTTGTGTATATGGACTGAGATTCGCATTCAAATCATGTAGGGGGGGGGGGGAGGGAGGGAATTCACTATGAAACAACACTTTAGTAGCCTTTACGTGAACCTTCATAGTCGCCGGCGTCAGCTCTTGAGCCGGGCTCGGGCAGAATTAGAGCGGGAAATAAAACTTGACAAGCGTCCCGGACGGATGAGAAGTGAGACTGAGAATTGCATGATCAGCAAACACTGGCCTTCAGTACTGGCTGCTTCAGACTCACTTTCGTCCTTGACGTGGGCACCGGCCATGCTCAAGCGCAATGGAGACCGTTATTTTGACAAAGCTGACGACACTCACAGTGTCAACAGGCTTGGTGCACGGTGCATGGTGGAAATAACACACGAACTCACAATGAAGGGCGCGATTTCTTTGATAAGCCTAGCTGATGATGACGACTGGCGAAAACAAAACTGAAAATGAAACAAACCAGTGTTATAATATAAAAGGTTTTCAAGCGATGAAAACCGAGGGCCTGGCGAAGGGTAGTCCGGCTTTGAATATTCAGACTGGTATACATGTTTCTATTCATACGGAGGTGTACCCAGGTCATCACCCTCAGTGATGTAGTTGAAATTATTTACATATTTTATTATTAATCAGTGTACTTTTTTAACAGATCACTGAGTTAGTCTGTTCAGTGGTTAGATAGTTGACTAGTCGGTCGGTGACACAATGAATTGAGTCAGTATTTGCCGGGTCGGTCAGTAAGTTTGGTAACTTAGTGAGTTAGTTAGTTCAGTCAAGTAGTTAGTTAGTTAGTTAGTTAGTTAGTTAGTTAGTTAGTTAGTTAGTTAGTTCGGCCGAGACAGAGGGGAGCCGGGGTGGTCGAATGGTATAGCGTTAGACTTCTAATGCTCATCTCGTCGGGTCGCGAGTTTGTATCCCGGCCGGGCTGGGGCCAAATATTTGTGCTGGCTTTTTCATCGTTGCCCCCGTCTCTTTGATAACACACTATGTGGTGGAAAAGGACGTTAAACCCCCAAACACCCCCATCCCCCACCCCCACCCCCCAGCCGAGACAGAGATATTATTCAGCGCTTGTTGACTGGCTAGAATTAGGCGATGTCTACCGTCTATTATTATTATTATTATTTTCATGTTATAAAGATTCAAAGATTGCGGGGGTATCGTAGCGTGATAGGAAGGTGTCGCGGTATCTACTGTAAGTCATTATCAGTAGTAAGTTACGTCAGTCTGTGACACTGATATTTCGCAAAAGCCGGATCCGATCCGTCGTACGATGTGCCAAGTTTGTTTGTTAATTCCGCAGTCAAGTTTAGTCACTGTCTAAAAAAAACGCCTCCGGAAACTGAAACATTTCTTATGATCCCCACCTACCCCGATGAGTGGGTCACAGAGAGTCACGGGTAAACTACTCCTTTCGCTGGCGTGGAATGTCATACTATATACCGCCTGCTCACATCATTTCATGTTTAGCCAACCCGAACGGCGAATGCGCGACATGTCATTCAGGGGAACCGCGCTCTCCCATTGGCTGTTTGACAGGTCACGAGTGACGTCAGCGTTCTCGCGCATAAAATATCCCAACACCACGCGGGCTGACTCAAACCGCAAACTGAAACTGACAAGCTGTCGTCTGCTACGCGACCGCTCTCCACTCAGAGGAGAAAAACTGGAAGAACTGTGATTGTGAACACTCAAAGAATGAAGATGACTTCGTGCAAAGAAGAAAAGCCTCCGGCCTACAAGAATTTCGACAAGAGCAACATCAAATGTGTGCTGGTGGGAGATACGATGGTGGGGAAAACTTGCTTGGCCAGGAGGCTAGCGGCACACGGCTTTCAGTCCGAGTACAGCCCCACCATGTTCGACAACTATGCCGGTGAGTAATCGTGTCTGTTTTTCGCCTCTTTGCTCCTCTCCTGCCTCTGTCTTTGAGAAATCTGCTCTCTCAGCTCCTTGTGCATACACCGACGGCTAAACTTGCAGCTGTGGCAAATATTTCAGCAATGCGCATCTTTCCGGCCTGACTATGCTTGGGATCAATAAATAAGGAAGGCTGATTCGCAAAACCGTACAATTCAGTCTCGAAAAAGCTCAATAACTGGCCTGATAAGAAATCACGGCGTAGTTGTCATGCTTATTTGGGCCAACTCATTTAAAAAGAAAAAAGACAGTGTGTTTACTCATCAAGTTCTTCCAGGGACTCAGTATCGTGACTGACTGTTTAAGTTAATCTCAGGTGTGGTGTCATCCCAGCGGTCATGTCTTCGTCATGTCCTATTCTTATGTTGTGCCGCCGCAGTAACTAATTACACTGACTATCAGATATCAAAGATTGCATAGATTCAGTCTTGCTCATATTGATTGCCGGTGATATGTGGAGTGAAAATTAATCAGTCGTGTGTCACAGTGTGTGTGACGGTGTGTGTGTGTGTGTGTGTGTGTGTGTGTGTGTGTGTGTGTGTGTGTACGAACGGTTTTGTTATGGACCCTAATCAGACTTTTAGTACTGAATTTTTTCAATCATCATCCCGGCTGTTCATTACCTGTCTCCGTGATCATAAGGGCTGATGTAAGTTAGTGATCACCGAGTCAGCTTGTAAACTCAACTTGTCAGACAAGTTTGACAGTTCTATCCAAAAGCTCAGTGTCTCTCCAGCGTCTGTGGTCAGCGGCTCAAAACTGACTGACGTCAGTAGTTCTGATGCGTTGTTGACTGATGATCGCCTTAAATGATCTGTGACTGTCTGAAATGTTAATTACTGCCTTGTTACTGGTTTGGTGTTGGTGGTTTTGTTCAGAGACATAGACTTATGTATGTCTCCGGTGTTGTTGTTGTTTTGTTTTGTTTTGTTTTGTTTTCTGTTTTGGGGTTTTTTTTAGGGGATGGTGGTGGTGGTGGTTTTATTTTGTTGTTTCTTGCGGTTCTTTGTTTAAGTTTGCTGTTGTTGTTTGTTTGTTTGGGTTTTTTTTTGTCAGTCTGAGTTTGTTTTTTCCCCCCGTGTTTACGATCTCAATTCGCAAGACTCGAACTGTAGTTGTTAAGGGCCTTTTTTGTTTCAGTTTGCATTGTATTCGATTTTTTTTTTTTTTTTGGGGGGGGGGTCTTTTAAACCAAGAGTGTCAGTTACGCCCATATTACTGATTCCAAAAGAAAACGACAAACATTGCACATTGCTAGATTTCTCTTGGTCCGTCCTTTCTCACCCTCCAAGTCAGTGTACCCAGCCCCATAGCACGTGCTACAATATGGTGGATGTTTAGCGAGATTCTCCGATCTTCCCAGCACCGCTGCCAGCATTCTTTCTGCACCCATCAGCTCTTCAGGGCCCTCGCTAGCCCCGTCTGATCTTTCCTCTTTTTCCCATCTGCCGCTCGGAGAACTCTCGACTGCTTTTGATGGCTTTTGTTTATGCGTGTCTTTGAGTCAGGCATCTCAGCTGGGTCTGTCTGTCGCGGCGTAGCAACAGCAGCAGCAGCAGCATCAGTCTTTTGTCTGAGTCACTGACTCTTCGGGACACTTCACCCGCTTTTAGCAGGGGATTTAGCAAACAATACTAATTTGAATACAGCGGGGGGGTTGACGACAATAAAGGGGGACAGTTACTAGGCGCTCCCCCCCTCCCTCACCCCAGCCTCCACCCATTTACTCTTCTCTCTCGGGCAGTCTGGAATGGGAAGTTCTGTCTGGGTTTTTTCCTGAGTCACACAGCTGTAACCAAAAAGGACACCCAGAATTGTTGCTAGACTGATCAATACGGACGCTCTTTGTTGCATACTCCGTAAGAAGAAAGGAGGCCAGTGGGTAGGGGGCGAAAATTGGGGGAGGAAGAGGAAAGGGGTTGTCACAAGTTGTACTGGTTATCACAATGGGCCTCGGGACCTCTTCAACAGTGCTATCCCGTAACAGAGAGAAAGAAGCGCAGGGGACGTACAAAGGCACTCGGCCAAGGGGTGTAATTGTAAATAACCCGCTTGGTAACTCGGAATACTGTGGGACGAGGCGGACTTTTTAACAGTACAACGCTAGAGATGTGGTCACCATACGAAGAATGGGTGCTAATAGCCTCAGGCTGCCATTAGCAAGATAGTGACAAACTGCCCCCGTTTTGCGCTTCGTTGACAGCTGGACTTCCTCTCAGTAGTGGTCAGTGGCGGCATCTCCCGGCTGTGTGACGAGTCAGTTGGTCAGTCAGTAAATTTAACGAACAAAGAAGGGAGGGGCCTGATGACAGAAATCGATCTTGTGTTAGCTGACGGTTGGCACATCCGTGTTAGGCTGTTCTACTTCCTCGTATCACGCCACATTGTGCTCTCTCTCTCTCTCTCTCTCTTTCTCTCTCTCTCATATATATGGCTGTAGGCTTCTTCTTTTGTCTTAGTTTACCGATAACCTTGTACCATTAATGATTATGTGGTATGTAGCTCGTAGTTTAATTTATAAAGTTCGAACAATGGTCTTTGTACTGTTGTCAAATAAAGTGGGTTTTTTTTTTTCCATCTCTCTCTCTCTCTCTCTCTCTCTCTCTCTCTCTCTCACACACACACACACACACACACACACACACACACACACACAGATTTTGCCACAGTTGTACCACTAGGCGCTAGGCTTCGCAAAATTCCGCTTGAGTCAGTGCCGGAGACGAGAATGATGAAATCTCCTTTAGCTTACGAGTCCCGGTGTTATTGTGTGCCAGTGTCTGTCGGCTGACCGATTTTTCTTATCGATGAACGGGATCGAACGGTTCCTGCCTGTAACAGGCGCGGCCTAGAGAATACCGTCTGTGGACGATTTCTGTCAAACTGATTTTAGTTTCTTTGTTCCGCTTATTGTTTTTGACAGCACAGCTGTAGTTAAATCCCTCGACTCTGGCGTCGTCTAGAAAAAAGGGCCTTATAGGGTACGAAATCCGTGGCACTTATGCCTTTTTTACTGGATGACTGTAGAGCTAGTGAACCCGGCGTCGTTTTCAATGCACCCGTTCACTCCAATATTTGACTCTTATCGGTGTATTGACTTGAACTCCTTTCACTGGGGGGTACTGTTGTGACGCAGACACTGTGATGAGTTAGGGACTTGTTTTGATTTTCGGTAAACTTGTTGTTTTCGAGAAAGGGATGTCCTGAAACTGACTCAGACACTTTATCAGTCGAGTTCCACTGCCCGGCACTTGATCACTTTCACTTTAGTCAAGAGGAAGTGGACTGATTTTGTTGCGTTACGTATTGTTTACAGTAAATTATTTTCCTCAAAATACGTCCCAACGCCCCCGGGCTCCCCCCCCCCCCTCTCTCTCTCTCTCTCTCTCTGTCATGACAATTATATCGCAAGGCTAACACGATAGTACTCACGGCTCATAGGGAAAGGTTTTGAAAGACGGGTTTAATAAAACCGGACCGACAGACGTAAATAAAAGCAAAATAGTTCCTGCTTACAAGCAGAGTGTGTGGGCGTCAACTGATCCCTACGTAGCGTGTAGCCAAGGTCGGTCGGCTCCTAATCCACCCGACCTGCGCACACCTGCACCCCATGAGCCGGCCGTGCCCCCCTCCCACTCCCTCCGTCCTCTGTCTCAACTCTTCCCACGACTAACCTCTTACTCCGTGGGAGGCCCGCGGACAGCGGGACTGAGCCGTGTAATCTCCGTTATACGGGAGGAAAATTAACTACTTTTGTCCGGCGGTGTACTGGTTCACCCTCAGGCTAAGTCGGTAAAGGAGGATTTGCTTTGGTTAATGAAGTTAGACTGGTTGAGTGGACCACTGAGTGGAACGGCGTGAGTGGTGTAGTGGTCAGCTGGCCCGGCCGTAAGACTGGAGTCGGGATTCGTGTAACGGTCAGATGGCCGGGGTCGGAGCACATACTAAACTGAGTTTAAATTTATGGTACGTAATAAGGAAGGGTGTAAGCAAGTTAGAACTTTTCCTGTATCTTGGGCATAATAATACTATCACCGAAAGTTCACTTTGTGGAAGCAGGACATTGATAGGAAAAGTTCTGGGTTCAAGTTTTGTTTTAGTTTGGCTGGTTTAGTTTACTTATCATAAACCAGCACCGCAAAGTGCATGATTCATAATGCGCCAAAACTTGCTGATAACGGGAGAGAATCTTCAATTCAAGGCTGTGTGCGTCGGTGCAAAGCCAAAATAAAAAAAAAATTAAATTAAATTAAAAAACTGCCTACCGCTCTGACATGGCATGAATTACCCCCCCCCCCTCCCCCTCCTCCTCCTCTCCTCCTCCTCCTCCCCGACTGGCCACACACACACACACACACACACACACACACACACACACACACACACACACACACACACACACACTCCCCCCTTTCCCCGTTCAGTTTTGCGTTCATTCAGCCAGATAACGGTGCTTCCATCACCCGCTTCCACAGCCGTCAGACCAGAACTGTGATCATTATAATGCAACACCCCCCCCCCCCCCCCCCTCTGATTTCCATTTCTCCCGGCCTTCAATCCAGCCTCCCAGGCTAACACTCAAGCAGGTAATTATCCACCGGAGATCAGTTTAGGGAACGAAGAAGCCGAATAATGAATCGCACATGATATAACCACCGCTGGCCGGCCAAAGCTGGCACCCCGGCCCGGCCTAAGTTAAACGGTCTTGTGAAGATGATGAACGGCTGAGATGAGCCATCGCGGCAAATATGGCTATGACGTAATTCTGAGTAATGACGATAAACCACAAGATGGGGGAAGGCTGATCGAACGATTCCTGTGGCCATTACAGTTACGAAAGCTCCGATGTTCGGCTTTCCGTGGCGAGATAAAGTGAAAGTTGTCAAAAGAGATCAGATGAGAGGCACAGCAAGTGATTTATACAGGATAATTTAGCCGTTGCTAATAGGCGCACGGTATGGGGATGAGGTAATTTGTCATTTGTAAACTGACGAGACCTAGCGAGTGAGAGGGGAGAGCTTGGAGTTTGCGGGGAGGAAAGGAGTTGGGGGGGGGGGGGGTGTTGAAAGGGGAGTCAAGCCGGAGGGGGTAAAGGTTGAAATGTTAGGAATCGTCGGAAATTTATACGCATGGAGCGAAAGGGAAAGTGGTTTTTTTTGTTATTTTTTGGTTTGGTTAGGCGTTTGATGTTACATTATGTTCTTACAGACTTTAAAGCAGCCACCACTGCAGGCTGAGCGGTTTTCGTCATAGTCACGTGACCAATATCCATTTTTGTAAGTCTCTTGGAGACTGAACAGGGGCGACTCAGTGATACCTGCCTTGACACTTTACCCCTGGGAGAAGGGTTGTGTGTTCGAATCCCATGGGACCAGAACTCCACACTCTCGCTTGCTCTCTTTCCTTGCGGCACCTCCGCCAATGACAACAACTCGTGGTGGACAAAGACTGTTAGAAATCCCCAAAGACCTCCCATCTCGAGGACTTAGAAACTACCGAAAATATTGACGTTGGGCTCATTCAGTTCTTTTCCAGTTTCTCTTTCCAGCATCTCTTTTCAGTTTTGTTACTTATCGCTTCGAACTCTACACTGGGCATTCATTTTCCTCTCATCTCAGTGTCAGTTTCGGGTAACTGCGTTCAAACCCATCCACATCCAATGAAGCAGCTATCTTTTCACATCACGGTTACGGGAGTGCTCGGCGTGAAAAAAAGACAAGACACAGTGTGCATGTGCATGGAAGTGGACTGAATGGCCGAATGGGGGCTTGGGCAAGAGGATGGGTATAGATCAATAGACGACACTCTGCCTTTTGTAGTGCTGTCAGTTCACGCAAGGACACGTACCCTCCCAATCCGCTAAGTGCCTGTCTACATGCTGCATAGGTGCGCCAGCTTCAGTTGCTGCGATAATTGTAGGCTACCTGTTCTATTCTTGTGTTGATTGATTGGTGGGTATGATAATGCGGATGAGGCGAGTCCGTATCAAATTACTTTAAAAACGCACCCCGTGATGTTTCTGTTGGGGTGGTGCATGGGTATGATATGTAGGTTAGGCAACTCGGTATCAGCTTACTGTAAATGCACCCAGTGCACTATGTCGCGGTGTGGGTCCGTATGTGTATACAGTCCAGTCACTGGCTGTCGTGCGCGATCGATCTAGAGACTGCTGTGGATAATAATAATGTCGCTGTATTTGTGTCACCCGATGACGGGCTCACCTGGCTGAATCACCTGGGGTAAACAATGTCGAAGCGAACAGAGTAAATCACACGTACTGGCTAAACGTCTTTCTGCCATGACACTGGAGTGGAGGTTTTTGTTGATATATTGTTGATTGAATGTTGAAATTTTATATTTTGTTGTTGCTGCTGTTGTTGTGGTGGTGCGTGCGTGCGTGCGTGCGCGCGCGCGCGCGCGCGCGCGTGTGTGTGTGTGTGTGTGTGTGTGTGTGTGTGTGTGTGTGTGTGTGTGTGTGTGTGTGTGTGTGTGTTCATCTTTCTCTTCTTCAATCTTGTTCTTTTTCCGGTGCTTCTTTGCTACCATCTCAGTACATGTAGCTCACAGTCACCGGCTTTCACACATATATATTATATACAAGTTATTGTCACATTGCCAAAGTGTAGAGATCGACTGAAGCTCGGGCCAGCTGACGGAGCGGTTCATGATCCGTTACGTAGCTCTTAGTCACGACAGACGGTGAATAATTACATGAAACACGATGATAGGAATCGATTATGACTGCGCTCAGATCACAAAAGCTGTAACCCACGCGTCAGTACGGCACCATTCTGCAGTTACAAGTTTTCCTGAAAGCTGTGACTAAACATTACGAGGCGCGGTTTTATCAACGTTCACGTAGTATATGATATCCCATATTACACACCACTCCTGCTCCGCAATACAAGGCCGCCACAGCAATTTTATAATTGCTTCCATTCATATCGGCTTCCGCACCCAGTCAGGGTCATGGCTGGGTGACGTTACAAATTTCCACAGGCGTGTCTGCGTGTAGAAGTTTCACTGATCGGGAAAAATGAGAGAGAGGGTTTTTATGTTCATCAAGCGAGCAAAAAAAGGGCAATCTGTCGGCGGGTGAGATTAGTTCCAGCACCACCAGCCGCAAATCATTTCATTTTTATGCCCGGTTAGCTGACAGCAAATGCACATCATTCGCCGCAACCCCATTGCCGCTGCCAGAGAATGGCGCAAGCCCTTGACTTGATTTGCAGCCCCCGCTGCCAATTAATTTGCCTCTCCATGTTCTGTCGCGGCGACGGTGTTCGTGGGAACTGAATCTCTGGCCATAAAGACCACGCTCTGTTGCGGCACACACGCGGTCCGCCTTTGGCAAAAATGTAGGGAATTCACGCGGCTTGGCCAAAGTCGCGTGCCAGCGTGTTCGTCCAACTCTGTCGAGATATAGAGCTGCAGCATGACGATTGCGCTAAATGACGGATAGCTCTATCAGCAGTGTAGTCAGTCTAGCTCTGTCACACCCTGCTAACGAGGGCTGGCTGTCTGCAGGCGATTTCTCACGTGGGTTGGAATCAGCTGGCTGTGCAACGCTATTTGGACCAGCTACAAACACTCCAGCCGCTCAGGGGAATCGAGGAACTTTTTGGCACTGTCTGTCTGTCTTGTAGTCCGATATTGCTTCCCCAGCATTTTTCCCAGCACTCCCTGACTAAACAGGCGAGAGAGAGGAGGAATTGTACCGTAGATTGCGTGTTTGTTGATGTAGTTAACAAAGGAGAGGATCAGCTTTTCCTCGGCCTAAACATTTGTGAAAATACTAATGGGAGAGGAATTACCGGTACTGATGGTTTATACTTATAGGCGTGGTCGGTTGTGTGTCAGCGCCCTACATCTTTCTTTCTTCCTTCGTTCGTTCGTTCGTTCGTCAGATCTGCTAAAAGACCGAGTTAAGCCAGCTAAGAGTGAAAAGACAGAGAGAATAGCGGCAGCTGTGGTAATCAAATTCAGTTCAGTTACGCAGTTGATTACATTCGAGTCTACCGCAAACTTGAACTGCTGCAAGACTGCTGCATACATACAATTTATTCTTCTTATGATCAGCTCTTGCGCAAAATTTCTCCCAAAAGGCTTACCGGTCACACTGAGCAAGCAAGACCTGTGCCCTCGTCCTCTGCCCCCCCCCCCACTCCCCCCCCCCGTACTACACACACACACACACACACACACACACACACACTGTGACACACACACACACACACACACACACACACATCCCCGGCGCCCGCAGCATTCAGTCCACTTGTTGCTGATCTCATTCTTGGTGGCAAGAAACCAAGGGGAAAAAATTGGAAAAAAAGACAGCTCGGTCTGTTTCCGTCCGACATTTGCCGAAGACATTCAGAGGGCGATTAGTGGAGCAAGTTGCCCGCCATGTGGGCGACTCAGTCAAGCTCCTGGCACGAGCAACCCGTTCCCATGTGGGAAAAGCATCTCGCTCCAGCGCCGCGGGGGGTGGGGGTGAAGTGAGGTCGTCCAGAATGTTCCGATGGTGTCTTCTGGCCAAAGGTGAACCATGGGAACTGCCTGGATGCCGATGCTCCTCTAAATTCTATTGATCAGATTTTGCGAATACGGGGACATGGGTATTCCTGGGAAGTGCGAAGAGACTTTTCGGGTACAAATACAAATCCCCGAAGATTACTTGTCCCCGCTGCAGTGGGAAGTGAGAGATAGTAGCATAGTAGCAGCAATGTTTTCGGTACTGCTGGTCATGTGAATATTCTCGGAGCTGTGAGCTTTTTTCGCGACGAGTCATTCTTTTTGTTGCACCTGTTTTCTTAGTGCAGCACCTCGCCATCGTTTCGCCTGCATTTTTTTATCTTTAGTATCAAAAGGTTTCGATGATCTTCAAGTTTAAGCTTTACGTCCACGCCACAACTGACTGAAAATGACTGGGGAATCGAACGTTTTCGAACCCTTCAAAGAAAAGAACTGGGTTGAGTTCTGCCATCAGTTAGTACTGACATCAAGCGCTTGATCCATACCAACTGACTCTCAGTCACGGCCGGAAACCGTTCGCTTTGTCTTTCCTCCATCCTGCCAGACACCACATGTGGTTCCGTCCACCAACGACCGTACCATCAGTGTTATTTTTTAACTGCAGGTCTTCCTTCCAGTTTTTCCCTTGTGGCTGCCTTACGGGATTTTTTAGGCATCCTCCATAGTCTGTGAATGCATTTCCCGCTGCTCGGCTGGAGCCGGGAAAAAGTGCGAGATATGGTTGGCTGGTTAGTCGGCATTTCTCAGGATACATGGGGGTGGGATTGCTGTGGGATGTTGTTTCAGTTTCTATTGCCGCAGTAAAGGCATTCTGTCTGTCTGTCTGTCTGTCTGTCTGTCTGTGTACAGAACTGTACTGTCTACCGCTGATAGTAGAAATTTCTGATTTGAATTGATGTTAACAACAACTGACTTGAGAGCAAAAGCACCAGCACCATTATCAGTCAACACCGTCATCAGCAACAACACAAACAATTCTATTCATGAATTATTTGTGACGGATAAAATGTGGGCGATTTCGGAATTTTAATCCATTCCGACATCTGTTATAAATGTACCATGTTGTAACAATTTTGGCAAGTGGTCCCACACATGTACTGACGTAGTTTTCTTTCTGTTTGTGTACAGCGACGACAACAATCGACGGAAAGTCTTACGTCCTTGGCTTGTTCGACACAGCGGGTCAGGTAAGAAGTGAACTCTTTGACTTTCTGTAGAATAAGCTGTTATGCCCCAGAAGACGTAAATGACCTTAGATGCTCAAGACCCGTACTGAATATTTCCAGAACCCTTAAACACATCCCCGAAGTCCTGATAAGCGACTCTAGAACCATTTCAAGCGACCCCTGAACGCTAGGAACGATCTCAGAATCCAAATGACTCCAAGCAATATAGAACCTTAGAAACAACCCCAGAACCCTTACAAACAACTCCAAAGCCTCTACAAAAGACGCCAGGACAACTAACAGGGCTCTACTGCAGTAAAACTTGACTGACTTGAAAGCCATTGAGTCGTTCAAACTCTACCAATGTCAAGAAGTTTCTCACTTTCCAGCACGAACAGACCTCATGTTCCCTAGTACATTTTTTACCCAGCATTGCCATTCTGTGGCATGCCCTGTTCTTAGCCTAACTCCATGTGCTTGTCTGTTTGTACAGGAGGAGTTTGACCGTCTCCGGACCCTGGCCTACGTCAACTGTGACGTGTTCCTCATCTGTTTCTCGGTCATGAGCCAAGACTCTCTCAAACACGCGCAGGAATCTTGGATACGTGAAGTCAGGGTGCACGCTTCAAACGTCCCCTGCATTCTCGTCGGTACACACATTGACTTGCGGGACGACCCCAAATCACGTGACCGGAAGACGAGTAACGCTGGGCATGCGCACTGTGTGAGCACGAAAGAAGGCATGGCGGCGGCCAGCCGACTTGGAGCGGACAGTTACGTGGAGTGCTCCTCTCTCACAGAGGCTGGAATCATTCGCCTAAAAGAAGCGGCCATCGATGCTGTGCTAAATTCTTATTCCACAGATGACGGGTGCCAGTGCGCATGCACCATTATGTGACACGATGGCGCCGTGTGTTTTTTTGAGGAAGAACGAACATGTTGCACGTGCAGGGTCGAGTTTTCTTTTGACTCGACGCTGATCCGGCCATTAGGCTGATCATTAGTGGTGACCATGACCGGCTGCATGGAGCAAACTGTGGTCCCATCACACCAAAGACAAAATCACCGTGTGGCCAGACTACGCCATGGCTATGGCTGCAGTCAGTAATCAGAACGTTACCTGCTGCACGAGTGGTGTTCTAGTCATGGCAGTCACGCCAAAGATTGAAACTGTGATGTGCCCCTCTTCGTGCTGGCCTTGATGGTGAATCTACTTCTTGGAGACAGTCCTTGGAGCCTTGATCAGCACACAGCAGAGACTTATCACATTGCGATTTACCCTGGTGATTGTCGGTACATTTTGCGTCCGCCATGGGATTTCAGACTGAAATTCATAAACAGTCGAACAAATTTCGGACTTCAGCGTGACAGAAATGTCTTTTCGACAGGTAACTGTGTGTAACTGTCGCAGTGTGGTTCTCTGCAGTGCCGCTGGCTCTTGGAGTTGAGGAAGAAATCTTCACGCTGAACTTAATTAATGTCATGCGGTCAACTCTGCCTCAACTTGCCAGGCACTGGCCTTGAAACTGCTCCTTCCCATGACCCCCCCCCCTCCCCCTTCCCGCCCCCCCCCCCCCGGCCCCCCTCCCTCCCCGCGAGTGCACCGTTTCATCAATCCAGAGCTCGGAGAAGACAGTCAGTCATCTGAACTATTGCAACCGGTCTTTGTTCACTTCTGCTTAGACGGTTTCACGAACCCAGAATGATTTCCCTTTCAGTGTTGCCATTTTACTGCTGTATTACATGTATGCCCACACTTGCCACCATGGTCTTCTGCAGTGTGCCTTGCATTTCACTTTGGCTTTCATGGCATTTCTCGTTACCTGTTCATGTCCATTGACCATTTTATGTTTTTGTTGCAATGGTTTTCTTTGTATACGGGTTCCGAGCTGATGATTGACAATACTCAGTTAGGTCAAACTTGTCACCAGTTTTTGCAGTGACGCTTACGAACTGAGCTGATGGGAACTGTATCTGGCATTGACTCATCGTCTGTTAGTTACGAGAAAACCCGACGCGAGTGAGTCGATCTGATTGTAATCGCATCTAGGAAGTGTTACCGCTCACACTTTCCTTTCTGATTATTGGTTTGTACTACAGTGGCCCGACTCTCTCTCTCTCTCTCTCTCACACACACACACACACACACACACACACACACACACACACACACACACACACACACACACACACACACACGTCACGTTAGCGTTAGATCCGCCTGCCTCATTTCAATTTCATGGCTTTGTAAACGGCTTAAAACAATCACACTTCCCAACGGATGCGGCCACTATCGCACTTCGTGTGTCGATCCATCCGCTTAGTCAAGTCACAATTCAGTTGAAACATGGAAGACGACCTTTACGTACATGTACCGAGTGACCAGAATGTAATGCACACTAAAGTTCACTCTTCCTGTCTTGCTCATCGTTTGAGAGGACTCGGACATTGCTCTGTGTCACGCACGAGACTCGAATCCGGTAGGATCTGGTGCGACGGTACTCTGCACATGCGTGATTACCAGACCGGAAGTAGGTGTCCTCAGTCGCCGGAAGTAAGCCACAGTGCTTTGATACATGTCCTGACTTGCCACGGACGTTGCTGACTCACAGGGCGAACGCACGCAAGTGTACTGTCATGGATGCGAATGAATGTAAGAAATCACTTCAGCCTCTGACAGGTTGCGCAGTACTTTGTACTTCATTGACGAACTCCCTGTATAGGGATCACGTCACAGATTTGTGTGATGTCCCTACAACTCATAATTCTATCGTCAAACAGTAAAAGCGTCTAACAGGCTCATCCAGTCAATGTCGCTTAGTCCTTTTTACCAAATGAATCGAACTATTAAGCAGGCCATTGTGGCATTTCTGTGCGCCGGATATGATCTTTGGAAACAAACGCAGGCGTATTTACGTACGTGATTGTACTAGTAATGGCAGTATGTTTAGCTGATGAATGGACGCAGATGATGTGTCCCCTCTGTGTGTGTACAATTTTCAACAACAGGAAATCGCTGCGGGTGGTGATGTAAATCCATGCGTCACTGACTAAGGTGCGGACACGTGCACACAGGTTAAGTCTTTGGGCGACAAACAAATTCCCAGCATATTACGACCTGCTTCGATTTCCGAGACAGTATTGGTTTATACAAGTACTGAGATCAGAACCGGTCCATATTAGGAACATTTATCAGGTTACGTCGTTTGGTAGTTCTCTTACCAAGACATTGACAAGTATTTAATACTTTTAATACGGATTTAGGTACTGTACGAGAAACAGTTTTCAGCTGACATCTATTTGAGCGTTATGTCCTCTGAAAGCATTTTCTTTGTTGCTAGTGGAACTTCCAGTCTGGAATATTTCTTTAAAATACTTACATAGGCGAGTTATTACATTACTGTCCTATCTTCTTCATATTTACCCTTACCGTATATTCACATACGTTCATCGATCATACATACAAATAAACAAACAATGCCCACAGTCTTTCACTACGGCCTCCGGCTGAACATTCCGTCCACTTCGTTTTCTCATTTGGGAGGTTTTCGCGTCTCGTCTACTACAGCATTCTTTTTCCATTTCCATGTTCATTGTCGGTCAGTCTTTACAGTTGTAATGTTCATCTACAGTCTTCGACGTGCAGTGTCCATGTACATTCTTTGACATTGAATATTTGTTTGTTAATTCTGTGACTCAGTGACATTTAATGTCCATCTACATTCTTTGACCCTGCATAAACATCTACATTCTGTGACTTTAATAGTCATCTACAGTTTTTGAGTTTTTTCAGTCTTAGGAAAGTCTTTCATGCTTCCACTTTTCCTTTTTTTCTCTCCCCCCCCCCCCTCCCTCCACACCTTGCAATTATCCAACCTCGGAAAGCTTGCCGATTTGCAGTTTATTACCAATGCAGTTTCTCGAGGTTTCTTTAGTATTAAACCCTGTCTTCCGCTTCTGCACATAATATTATTTTCAATTATTATTATTTATTGAAGCAGGTAGGATGGACTTGGTTACACTGAGTTAGGGATTTTCAGTTTTGTTTGAGAACCTTTCTCACTCGGCAAAAGGACGATGTCATCAGCCTTTTATTGAGATGCTTTTCTTTAACAAATAAGAATTTGTGCATAATACTCAACGTTTTGGCAAATGTGTGGTATTCATGATTTTCATTTTGTCTTTTGTCATTTTTTTCTTCTTCTTTTTTTTCTTTTTTTTTTTCCTTCTTTTAAATTTTTTTTTTCTCCTGCACGTTCGGAAATCATCTGTTTGCAAAGTTTGGACGACATAATGTTGTCGTGGTTACAATGCAAGCGGTTTGGGTTGTTCACACGTTCAGCAATTCTTCCTCTAGTCGATTTGTATGCAATAACTATTGATTTTGAGATAGATTTGATTTATATTTTCCCATATGTGATGTGTTCAACTGACATTAAAAAACAAATGAAAAGAAATGATGACTTTGTCGTGTGGACTGTGTGTGTGTGTGTGTGTGTGTGTGTGTGTGTGTGTGTGTGTGGTCTTAACCCCCCTCTTCCCCCGGCTGTCTCTGTGTATCTCTCTCCGATCACACACACACACACACGCACGCACGCACGCACGCACGCGCACGCACGCACGCACGCACACACACACACACACACACACACACACACACACACATGTGGCACACACACACACACACACACACACCGTGACAGGGAGAGAGAGAGAGAAATGATGACTTTGGACGGTGTCAGTGTGTGTGTGTGTGTGTGTGTTAGTGTGTGTGTGTGTGTGTGTGTGTGTGTGTGTGTGTGTGTGTGTGTGTGTCCGGGCTGTGTCTGTCTCTGTCTCTCTCCGATCACACACACACACACACACACACACACACGGCACACACACACACACGCGCACACACACACACACACACACACACACTGACACACACACACACACTGACACACACACACACACACACACACACACACACACACACACACACACACACACACACACACACACTGCCAGTCAATCAGACACACCGTGTGTGTTCAGTCTCATGCTGATTTTCGTCTACTTTATCGTGACACATACATCCCGGCAAAAAAACTCCCAAGATTCACAACCACGCCGACCGCAGTGCCATTTTCCCAGACGTGGCTTCAGAATGAACATACACCTTCCCCACCAATGTTTCCCCCCCACAACCTCCGGATGCCAGCGGAACCTCTTTAATCTTGCCCCCACTGGCACCCTCCCTGAGTACATGCGATGTTTAAAGCCAGAAGCCGCGGTCTTCGCACGAACGCCTCATTATTTTCCGTTCCACACCTCTCTCTCTCCCATCTGGTCGTGTTCCGCCTAGCACGTACAGTCCGTAATGTTCCAACAGGTGAGTTTCCCATCACTGACGTCTTCTGAGTAATGGTTGGCTGGTGTATATATGCAGGGTGTTCGTGGGAACACTGTGCACACTAGTCACATGAGAATAAAATTAATAAAATTGCGTTAACTTTTCTCAGTAAAAGGTTGATGCGTCAGTTCCAGTCAGTAGACCACAATGCAGGCAGAGCGGCGCGCTTACTCAGTCCACACCGGCACACACACACACCGTGGCACACACACACACACACACACACACACACACACACACACACACACACACACACACACATTCTCGTTTTCTCATTCAGTTCAAGTCAGTCACGGCCGGTTCCATTGTACAGTCACAACCACAGTTTTCTATATCGCCTCAGCGTCATATTTTTTTTTTTTTGTGTGGGATTGTTGTCCGAACCAACCGGCAACCAACCGAGGAACCAACGAAAAAAAAAAATTAGTTTACAACTCAAGGTCAACGTCATTAACGATGTCTGGGAAATTTAATAATGGCATTTTCTCAGAATCTACAAACACCAGAGGCATCTAACTTTTCTTGATAATAAACATTGACAAGATCTTTACTGACATACCCGGCTGTAATCATTGAACTTGAGCGAAGGGCAAGGCCATACAAGCTGTTCATGGAAAACTTAACGAAACCTTAACGCCAACAGTTTCTCAGAAACATCAAACAGCAGAGGCACCAAACTTAGCATGCTGATAGACAGCGACAAGACCTTTCCAGGCATATCTTCAAGTTATTGCAACGACCTCGGCCCAAAGTCGTCAGAGCTGTCTGTTTGGAACTTTGACGTTGGCATCAGTTTTCAAGTCTCAGAAACAAGAAGCAGCAGAGGCACCACACTTGGCATGATGATAGACAGCGATAAGACCTATGCCGGCATACCCATTTGAATGACCTTGATTAAAAGTCATGGCTATGACTGCCGTCTGTTGTGAATTTTAACGCTGGCAAAAAACTACGAACACCACAGACACTTAATTCGGCATGATGACAGACAGTGATAGGCCTCTACAAACAAACTCTTTTGATTGACCTTGACCCATCTGACAAGTGAGCCAAGCAGGCTTCTGCCTCTCTAGCTCAGTCTTTGTCGTTTCAGTTCAGTTCCTGTTCAGTTCGAGTCAACGATTCACGTCAGTACAGACTCGTTTCGTGTACACACATCGAATTCCGTGCAGTCGACATTTATCTGTTATAATCAGATATAAACCATTGAGACCAATTTGGCGGTGGACTAAGGACGCTTAAAATGCAGCTGCTCTGTGTGACATCATTACATGATTGAGTCATTGGCAAGACTAACACCTCGAGCAAGCGAAGGGAAGCAACACTACAAAGAACCGTAAGAAATGCCGTGTGAAGAAACGTAGTTGCCTCCCCTAAAACTGCCTTTTCTGGACAATGAATCCATGTCGTCAGATAAATACGGAAACTACACACACACACACACACACACACACACACACACACACACACACACACACACACACACACACACACACACACACACACACGCACGCACGCACGCACACACACACGCACACAAGTGAAAAACTATTCACACAAGCTGGCCCTGTGACTTATCTCTCAGAAGCTGATCGTGAGGACGCACACACACACAATATATATATTTTGACTCTGGATCACACGGTACCACTTCTATTAGGCACTTACCTCAATAATACAACACACACAAAAACACTTCTAAAAGTCTTTATTCACCTTACACCAGAATTTTGTTATTGACAAGCATACATGTTGAAAGAAGCATGACTCCATTCTCCTTCAACAGAGACTGACTTGCGCTTAATCAGTCTCAGTAATAGGTGCTATCGCCAAAAGCTGATGAAAACAAATTCGATAATTTAACAGTTAAACTGGTTTTGTTTGTGCATAAGTGTAGGTCACCAAAAGTCCAAAAGTATAAGTTACAAAAAGTACATGAGTGTAGGTCACAAAAATTGCATAACTCTTGGGGAGCCGGGGTGGTCGAATGGTAGAGTGTTGGACTTCTAATGCTTGGGTCGTGAGTTCGATCCCCGCTGGGGCCAAATATTTGTGCTGGCTTTTTCATCGTTGCCCCGTCTTTGATATCACCCTATGTGGTGGAAAAGGACGTTAAACCCCCAAACACCCACCCACCCGCATAACTCTTCGTGGGTCGTTTGGCTTCTCTTTCTCCCTCACTGGCCCGCAGTATTTAAAAGTGCTAAAAAATTAAACTTATCAGGTTCAAGATTTTATTCAGCGCTACGTCAACCCACACTGGACTACTCTATTGAATTAAATACATACATTATTGAATTAAAATATACCCGAATGAGAAGTAGCTGGGGCGCCATCACGCCTCCTTGTTTTCGAGGATATACACAGTGCAGTGCAAGGAGTGGGGATAAAACAACTTTTTGAAAAAAGCTGAATAAAGATAATACCATTGAACGGACAGTGTCAGTCAGCAAGTAAACACACGTCTCAACAAGATAAAAGACCATGTACATGCATATTTTGGACACGTCACATCGTTTGTGTGTTAATGCATGCTTTCGTTTCTCGCGTGCGTGCGTGCGTGCGTGCGTGCGTGCGTGCGTGTGTGTGTGTGTGTGTGTGTGTGTGTGTGTGTGTGTGTGTGTGTGTGTGTGTGTGTGTGTTTCTGCCTTGATTTTTTTTCCCCAAATTTTGTCGTTCATGGTATTTTACTTCGACGTGCGTGGCACACGGTGTCGACAGCGACTGAGTACACAGCATACTATGTCGCTGGTGACACCGTAGGACGCGTACCGTATCGCCAATACTATACAATGGCCATTTGAGCTCCGCTGGCACAGGCACAGAAGCAAATTGTGGGCGTTCAATCTGATTCAGTAGAATGACTCACGGAAAAACAAACCCGTTTCCTACCAAATTCAAAACAGCAATCACACACTACAGTAATTTGTACTAATCATTGTAGGGACACACTCTTGTCTGAAGGTCCAAAACTAGATAAACATACCTGGCCTTGTCGACAGGTGATACAACCTCTCCGTGACTCCTTGGCGGTGTGATCCCTGATGTCTAAGGACGCGAAGCCGAGCTGCTAGGCGTTATTGACAGATCTCTACTTAAGGGGATTTCTCGGAAACATATGACTAGAAGCGTGGACAACAACAACAGGCGTAAGGACACGAAATTGACTGTGGGGTCATGTTTGGTGTTTATTATGAGAACCCTGTTTGGCGAGTGTGCTATTTTGTAATGATTTTTGTTGTTATGAAAAAGGGTGATGTTCGTGACTTTTGGACTTTGTAGCTCAAGGTGCATACTAGGGAGCCGCAACAACAGGCAAGCTGCCAGTGAAGGTGGGACTTTTTTTGGCGCTGGAGAGCGGAAACAGCGAAACGATTTGGACGAAGCGGCTTTCTGGTCCAAACAGAAAGTAGACTAGCATGACTCCAGTGAGGCCTGAGCGGAGAGGAGACATTCAGTTTTGTTTAATTCCTGTCAGGTGTGCGCCCTTGAGTGGTCTGTGCATGATAATTTTTGTTTGTAGATTGAAGCATTCGTAAGGGTGGCTATGATGCCTGAGGTTAATAGAGAATGTATAGGCATTTTGCGTTTTGCGCCCCGTGCATTTGTGTTCTTTGGCCACAACAACAACGACGACGACAACAATCTACACATATCTCGTGAGGGAAAGCAACAACATCAAAACAAAACAAACAAAACCGCTTTGTTAGCAAACTGGCTACTTATTATTGTAGAAGTTTCTTTCTATCTGTTAATAGTACTCTCTGGCAGGGAACCCTCGAAATAAACATAACAGAAAAACCACCGGCTTGTAACTCTTTATTTGGAATGCGACATAATTACGTTACATGCAGAATGCTCAAAGTAGCATGACTCCATTTTTCTAACTAGACAGACTTGTACAAATTTCGTGATGCTCAGGATAATCATTTTGCACAGAACATTTCAATGTATAGAACATACCAGTGTATAGAACATTTCAATCGTATCAAATTTCACGAAAAAGACAGCTTTGTCTGTTGTTCTCAAATCAAATTTTTGAGCCATTTGATACTTTCATCTTACAGGTGGGTGTGTGCTTGTCATTTATACAGAATTGCACTAGGTTTCGTGAAAATCGCTTCGGCAGTTGATTTATGAGTTGGAAAATGAGAAAAAGTCATGGCTGGGATTCAATAGTTTTGAAGTTCCAAAAAGCACATAACACTGGAACATATCTGATTCAAGATCTTTGGTCAATGCAAATTTAGCCACTGTGAACGCTGTGGTTCCGCCATCTTTTTTTACGGCTAGTTTTCGAGGTTATCAAAAATAAAAAAGAAGAGGTGTTAGTAGGTGAGTACACAGTCGAGTCGTCTCAACAATATTTCAGATAATGTTTATATGTTTACACGCCAATTCCTTCCTTCCTTTTCTTCGTCGCTTCCTTGGCCGCACTACTTTTCATCCTATGGCTCCGTTGATTACTTTTTCAGTTTTTGATATTTTGCGACCTGTAGATGTCTACATCATTCCTTGTGTCCGCCGACAACCCCTGTTTCCCATCGGCCGGATCCGAATCTGTGCGAGGCAAGCCAGTGTGAGGTTTACCCAGTATATTGTACACTTGTGATCAAAACCACTTGACCACAAAAAAACACGTGTGCCTTCGGGGAGGGGGGGGGGGGGATTTTCCATCCACAAAAATTTAACCCAACTCTGTGCAACGGACCCTACGGAGGTGAAGACTAATTGAGTTGCAGTATATATGTATACTTGTATAAATTTGACAGAAAGTTCTGTGTCGCACGTACTGCCTCCTAAGAAACAGTGGCACGTACTTCAGTATCACACAGAGTCAGGGATCATTTCGAAAAACACGTTTACTCAATGAGACGCACTGTTGTGGTATGACACGTTGTACTTTCGTCGGGGGAGCCGGGGTGGCCGAATGGTGGAGCGTTGGACTTCCAATGCTCGGGTCATGAGTTCGAATCCCGGCTGGTGCCAAATATTTGTGCTGGCTTTTTCACCGTTGCCCCGTCTTTGATATCACCCGTAAGTGGTGGAAAAGGACGTTAAACTCCCAAACACCCACCTACCCCCCACCCTGTACTTTCGTCCCTGCTTATACAGGCGAATAAGTGAGGGGCACCAAACGCCAGGACGTGTACAGGTGTACGCCGGAGATTAAACGGGTTAATTCCGTCTTTGCTAAGCCAACTTAGGTTTCCGAACAGTTTCGCTCGTGAGTGCGCCGAGCGCTCGAAATACTCTACCTTGATGATTAGTACAGTTCTTAATGCGATACAATGTCGTCTACGCTTTGCGCGAGCGACCGAATGTCCAGATGTTACGATTATTGTTACACTGCTGGGGCGCTCAGTGGGATCGCCGAGTCATTGAGTACGCTTCTGTTGGCCCAGTGCCAGCATTACAGACGCTGTCACTGTCCAGGTGTCTAAGTGGAGTGTTGATAGATACCACGAAAACAACTCAGAACGATCTGTGAGCATAAAAATGGTAGCATTCGCCCCTTTAAAGGATTATTCAAACAAACTCAACTATGACAAAAATTTGACCTGACTGGTTCTGTAATTGTAAGAATTACTTTTTGTATACGAGTGAGGTTTCTTTTCCACTGGCACTTTTCCAAACTGGCGCATTTTCGGACTCTGGGAATAAGGATATTCTACAGGACATACAGAGGAAAAGAAGAAAGACAAAACGTGTGGAAGCACTCTTGTATTTCACAGCGCCACTCGGGTGTTACAAATCTGTTTCCGATACAAAACTATCACTGCCAGTTTTGTCATAAGCAGTTGACCAATCATGGCTTATACCCCTGTAAAAACTGGCTTTTTCAACACCTTGTACGCTAATATAATTGTTTTGTGCCACCCCCTCCCCCCCCCCTCCCCCTCCCCTTCCACCCTTTACTCTTTAGTTTAGGGTTCCATTATGACCTCACTCGAGTGTTTTTCGCGAACCACTCATTATCGCTCAGTGCTATGTCATTACCCACTCTCGTGCGCCCTCATAGTAACTCGCTGGTAATTTGCACTGGCGAGTGGCATGAAATGAGCAACGGTTTGGTTGATAAATCGCAACCTAGCTGGTCTTGACCTCCGTATGCTGCGAATTTCCTTTCTGTTCAAACTTCATGAAATAACTGAAAATTTCCATGTTCAGTTGGCAAAGTTGCTAAAGTAACAGAGCGAAGTTGTCGGGATGTGCGGTAGTTTACAGAACCTGACTGCGTTCGAATACAAAGGTTGAAGCTTACAACTATGTGAATGAGCCTGAGAATTGTGGGTGTACTCGCTGCCACCTGGCTTGCTTGTATAGTCCGGCAAGGCGTCTAAATCTGGAAGGAAACGAAACAAGGAAACCAAGGATGCAAATTAATTAATAACATAGGAAATAATTGATTGATAAAAAGGAAGTATATTAATTACTAAAGAGGAAGGTCAGTAAATCATTCCCAAAAATTACAAAATGCACTACACGTCTAAGGGTGCTCGGACACGTTGATAGATGTTATGTTGTGACGTTGATGTAATGTTATCTTCACGGGGTATAAACACGTGACCAGCGCCAGTACGATGAACGACGACGCCGCCGACTTATATTGCGAGATGGGTCCTGACCGAGTTAATGTACAGGGTGAGTTTGTGTGAACAGTTTTGTTGTTGTTGTTGTTGTTGTGTTTTCTCCCCCTTTTCGGAGAGGTTGACAGATCGAACGTGTCACGCAACACTGTCTATTAACACCTCTCTCTCTCTCTACCCCTCTCTCTCTCTCTCTCCCTTTAAGAGCAACACTCTAGCGTTCATGAAATCAACGTAAGATTTCAAAGGCATGCTTTACTATATATGTGTAAGCAGTGGTGTTGCCATTTTACTACAACATGTGTGTGTGTGTGTGTGTGTGTGTGTGTGTGTGTGTGTGTGTGTGTGTGTTGTGTGTGTCTGTGTGTCTGTGCGTGCGTGCGTGCGTGTGTGTGTGTGTGTGTGTGTGTGTGTGTGTGTGTGTGTGTGTGTGTGTGTGTGTGTGTGTGTGTGTGTGTGTGTGTGTGTGTGTTTTCTTGGATTTGTTTGTTTGTTGCTCTGTGACACTGTACCTTATCGACATCAGTGTAGAATTATGATCTTTGACGTAACCTCTGTGTGTGTGTGTGTGTGTGTGTGTGTGTGTGTGTGTGTGTGTGTGTGTGTGTGTGTGTGTGTGTGTGTGTGTGTGTGTGTGTGTGTGTGTGTGTTTTGGATTGTGCCTTCTTTTTGTGTAGTGTAGCTGTTCTTTATAGTTATGTAGTAGCTGTAGCAACGGAAAGTTCGAAAATTGACCTGTGTTAAAGCTTTAACCGTTGATAAATAAAGAATCATTGTCATTGTCATTGTCATTCTCTCTCTCTCTCTCTCTCTCTCTCTCTCTCTCTCTCTCTCTCCCCTCACCACCTCCACCCACCCCACAAGCAATTGCAATTAAAACTGATAACAGCATTCAGTTTAAAAGAATATATCACATCTTTCACAAAAATACATTCATTCAATCACAGTCCTGAGCACAATACAAGCATCGCAGGTCACCACAGCGTTTCATATGACTGAGTAAGGGAGTCTTATGAAACGCCAGAGTTTAAAACATTTACAGGTGTAGGCAGAACTTTCTTGCGTGCGAGTGAAACTTCTTGATGATTCATCCTGAGGTTTGTTCGACATGTTTGAATCCAAAAGATCTGCAAGTAAACAAAACAAGGAAAACAAGGAAATAGAGTAGTTAATAGAAAAGGTAGAAAACTGATTAATAAAAAGGAAGTACATTAATTAATTAATAAAAAGGAAGTACATCAATTAATTAAAATACAATGCATTACACATTTAAGGGTGCTCGGAGACGCTGATAGAGATAGGCCTATCCTCACGGGGTATCAATACGTGACAAGCGCCAGTACGTTGGACGACGACGCCACCGCCTAATTTAGCGAGATGGAGCCTGACCAAGATAATGTACTACAGGGTGAGTTTGTGTGAACAGTTTTTTTTATCTCCCATTTTTGGAGCGCTTGATCCAGCGTGTCATGCAACATTGTCTATTAACATTTATCGCTCTCCCCCTTGTGAATTATCCCGGGATGGTCCTATCTTTAAATAGATAATTTTAAAAAAAATGAGTCCATTTCGTCGGCCAAAAATCTGACCACTACTCTTTGCATCGCGCCGATCGCGTGTTTATCCACCGTGGAACGTAGCGACGCTGCCGGATTGACAAGAGAGAGAGAGAGAGAAAGGGAGGGGGGGGGGAGAGAGAGAGAGAGAGAGAACGCGAAAAATAGAAGGAAAAAAAAAAAAGAACACGCCCTACTTTTGAGTGGTGGTATGTGCACGACTGGAGCATCACAATTCAAGTGCACAAAGATAAGATAATAAACCTGGATATTCACATGTGACTTACACGGAGGTTAGTCAATATGACGGACAGCGTTTCCGGTGTGACTACGATTGCTGTCATGTCAGTTAAACTTCATGTTTGAAATAATTATCAGCATACACCCGTCTTGACATTGTAGCGACGTTTAAAAGTTGTGTTCTTGTTGATAAACAGCCTCTTTCTTTTACGCAGACTGACTAAACAGAAATCCAGTTTCCATTTCAGTACAAATGTGAGTTAGCACCGGAAACACTCCTTCGATTTAAGTTTGTGTCTGTTAAAAAAAAGAAAAAGAAAAAAAAAGGCCCATTTATCAATTAGAAAACGACACGCCAACACGTTACTACGATTTAAAGACGTGTACACGCTCATATTTCAAACACGTGATTTACGGTGGAGCAATCGCGGTCAAAACTTTGGAATCGAAGGAAAATATCCGGCTATCTTGGCTAATCCCGTGACGTATGATAGCGGATAGTATTATTGAGCGGATTGCTGTACAAAGTGCTGTTCATTTTGTCATTTTGTCATTTTTCAAGCCACGTCACACTGACATGTCTTTAAGGTGGTGGCGAAATGAATTTTCCCTTTGGGATTAATAAAGTATCCTAAATTGAATTGAATTGAACTGGATTATATTCATGACCCTGAATGTGTAGTAATACGCACAACACCTCTAGAAAAAATTCAAAACGGATCGATTGCCTCCACTGGCGTGAAATTCTGGAATGATAATAATGATTGATCAACAGGCGGTCTCGTAGACATCTGGAAGGATACGAAGCTGATATTCATCCCCATACAATTTAGAAATTTAAGGATACCCATTACGCGTACGCGTTGTGTCGGCCATTGGGAACACTGTTTAGACCAGTAATACTTTTCCAATAGTTTACGGCAGGGGCTGTGCTTGTACTTCCACCGATTTGCTTTGTTTGTTTGTTTATTTGTTGTTGTTTTATTTGTCATATGAACTGGAAACTAAATAATGGTTAGAAGTCTCGCGACATCATACCATGTACCGCATTGTAAAAACTAAACAACATATGCCATTTCAGCTCTACTGATATGGACGAGGGAGTTAACCGTCGGAATTCCGTCTGACAAATATTACAATTACTCAAATGAAAACACAAATTAATACAGTGAACACAAATTGCAGTAACACACAGTAAGCTCAAGTTTTGGGCTCAGTCTTGTATGGAGTCTCAGAACAGTAGACAAACGTACCTTGCCAAGTCCTTGCTTTGTCGACAGGTGATACGCCCTCTCTGAGTCTTGTCACGTGACTGTGTGACGCAAACTAGTGTCACTGGTTCAGTATCCTGATGAGTTCTGGCCCCTAAGCTGACGCCCGCTTGGTGTGTCCTTCATGTCATATCAGGTCAGCGATATATTATATATGTAAATGAGCAATGTGTATGTGGGGGACACACACACACACACACACACACACACACACACACACACACACACACACACACACACACACACACACACACCATAATACCTCAAAGTTCTCACATCGCGATTGGAATTGGTGGATGTACTCAGGCGGACCTCGGAATCATTATGGCGGTAAAACATCTCGGAAAAACGGAGTTTAACGTCCTTTTCCACCACCGACATATCGCCAAAAAGGGAGACCAGAAAACACAATTTAGAGTTTTCACATCACGATCAAAATTGCTAGCTTTACTCAGATGGGCCTCAAAATTATTATGGCGGAAAATATCTTGGAAGATTGGTGTTTAACGTCCTTTTCCACCACATATCACCAAACAGGGGGACCAGTTTTCACACACACACACACACACACACACACACACACACACACACACACACACACACACACACGCACACACGCACGCACGCACGCACGCACGCACACACATTCCGAGAGAGAGAGATGATGATGATGATTATGATGATGATGAAACGTTTTTTATTCAGGATAGAGCATTTAGGCATTGCTGCCTATCTTACATGCTTACAAGTCCTGAGAGAGAGAGAGAGAGAGAGAGAGAGAGAGCGCACGCACACACACACGCACACACACACACACACACACACACACACACACACACACACACACACACACACACACACACACACACACACACACACACACACACACACACTGTACTTCAATATTTTCTAGACAAGTCTATTCCATCAGACATACTAGAATACATGAAACAAGCAAAACATGCAGTGGTAACTCGAGTGGCTGAGAGATGCCATTCGCAACTGGACGCTCGATCATATGATCAAGAGTTCGAGTCCCGACAAGGCAAAACCTGAACAAAGCAATGCCGGTACAGACCATGTTCTAGTGTTCCTGTCTCCGAAATAAGACGTTTCAGCACAACCCCAAAACACACGTTCCCAAAACTCCGTGCAAAAACAACAAAAACTAGAGAGGCAAAAGCCTCCACGGCTCCCTTGTGACAGGGGTCAAGGTCATTCAAAAGAGTATGTTTGTAAAATTCTATCACTATCTATCATCAAGCCAAGTAAGGTGTCTCTGGTGTTCTTAGTTCCTGGCAATATTTCACTTTTTCCACAAAACTGACTATATGGCCTTGACCTTGGGTCAAGGTCATTCAAATAAGATATCAATGTCTATCATTACATCAAGTTGGATGCCTCTAGTATTTGTAGTTTCTCCAAAAACAGTAGTATTGAAATTCACAACAGACAGCTTTTATGACCTTGACCTTGAGTCAAGGTCATTTAAAGTGGTATGGATATAGTGGTCTTATCAATGTCTATTAGCATGCCAAGTTTGGCGCCTCTGCTGTTTGTTGTTTCTGAGAAAATGCCAATGTTACGGTTTCACAGAAATAGCTTGTACGGCCTTGACCTTTACACAAGACTATTGAATACATGTATATCTGTAAAGTTCTTATCAATGTCTATCACCATGTAAAGTTTAAAACCTCTGGTTTATGTAGATTCCAAGAAAATGCCAATGCAAAATTTTAAAACAGACAGCTTTAGTGACCTTGACCTTTAGTCAAGGTCATTCAATATGATATATTTTTAAAGGTCTTACGGCTGTCTATAGGCATGCCAAATTTGGTGCCTCTGCTTTCTGTAGATTCTGAGAAAATGCCCATGTTAAGGTTTACTGTGGAAATGCGGAAAATAGCTTGTATAGCCTTGACCTTGGCACAAGGCCATTGAATACATGTACATCTGTAAAGTTCTTATCAATGTCTATCATCATGCAAAGTTTAAAACCTCCCGTTTTTGTAGATTCCAAGAAAATGCCAATGCAAAATTGTCAAACAAACACCTTTAGTGACCTTGACCTTGAGTCATTCAAAATGATATATTTTGAAAGGTCTTATGGTTGTCTATCAGCATGCCAAGTTTGGTGCCTGTGCTGTTTGTAGATTCTGAGAAAATGCCAATGTTAAGGTTTTCTATGGAAATGTGGAAAATAGCTTGTCTGGCCTTGACCTTCACACAAGGCCATTAAATACATGTATATCTGTAAAGTTCTTATCAATGTCTATCATCATGCAAAGTTGAAAACCTCTGGTATTTGTAGACTCCAAGAAAATGCCAATGTAAAATTTTCAGACAGCTTTAGTGACCTTGACCTTGAGTCAAGGTCATTCAAAATGATCTATTTTGAAAGGTCTTATGGTCTTATCGGCATGCCAAGTTTGGTGACTCTGCCGTTTGTAGATTCTTAGAAAATGCCAATGTTAAGGTTTACGGCGGACACACAGACAGACAGACACACACACACACACACACACACACACACACACACACACACACACACACACACACACACACACACACACACACACAGACGACGGAGGGTTATAACATAGACTCCCATTGTTACACAAGAGAGCCAAAAACCCAAAAAACTGTTCAACGCACTACATCTTGACAAAACTATGGTCCGTCAGATTGTCATCTTTGAACAACAAAACGCACCTGTGGCCGATTCTCATTTCGGACCCCCCCAAAAACGCATGACAGGTAATTCAGCATCCTCGTCTTTACAAACACAGTGAAATTGTTCATGAAGTAAGGCAGCCATAGGGCAAAGCTGACGTGTGAAATAAGCTGTTTTCATCCCTGCTGTATACGCCACGTTGAAACTCCTCACTAGAATCAATGTATTAATCCTTTTCGACCCTCGATCTCGAAACGTGGAAAACTCAGCAGAAAAAAATACATGAAAAACAACTGCACGGTACAGACTTTCTTTAAAATTAAGTCTACCATTTATCATTATTATTATTCTCACAGCCGTTTCTGTCACAAACAAGTCATTTCCACTCTGAACAAAATGGTCATCTCTGATTATGTTCCTTTCCCGCGGTCACCAAGCGTCGCCACCAGTTTTTCCAGCTCCTTCTCTCTGCTGCCTGAGTCAGTGACGTCAACAACGACCTTGACCTTCTTGTTAAGGACATCCTGCAGCCACCCGTCAGGCCGGTAGTCCGTGTCCACGAGGACAGCAATCAGGTCCTTGTGAAGCTTGCAGTTGGCGGCGTACTCACACTCTGTCCACAAGAGAGGAACATGTCAGGTATTTCAGGCAGGCTCAGGTAGTGTCAACATTACACAAAACAAACCAAAACAGTAGTGGATTTCGCAATACTGCTTTTCTCCTAGAATCTTGGACTTGTATGTTTTATTAATCCTTTTCTGGGATTTTGCTTTTCCGTTTTGTCAAATAAATTCACTGAACGTGGACAACTCCGCCAATAGCTCGGGTCGTGTTGTAGTTAGTGTAGGTTTTGACTTGTGGTACTTTTACAGTGCGAACATGTAGCAGATTCTCTGGGACACTTAAAGTTTTCCCTGTCTCACGAATGCCAGACATAAATAGCTAATCTGCAACCGCCCAGGACCGGCAGTGCTGGCGGCAGCAAGAAGTACGTAACTATTGTATGAATTCAGCCATTATTATTATTATTATCATCAATATTACAACAATTCAACATAAAGTGAACATTACGTGGTGCTGTGCAACGCCCAGAATAAATATAATGACCTGTTCGTCGTTTTACCAGTTTCATTTAAATATTGTCAAGTTTCACTCAGCTGTACTCAGCAGGCAGAAAACTGCCGACAACATACTGAACAAGCATTGCCAAAGTTGGTTTTCCACCACTTACCAATACGTACACCATGAGGCCAAAACCCACCCAAAGCCCTTCATATTATACCCAGTTCTGCTACTGTTTTACTCATGGGGAAAAGATCTTACGCATTCTGCAGAGTTTATTCTTCTTGTAGCGGAGAGAAACACAAAACAGCACCACTGACGCGCCATCTACCGGACGTGACGTCTCATCCGGCGTAGGAACAGCCTCCCCTTCCACTTCCTCTTCCGTGTCACCAGCTGCATGCAGTCGCACCTTGTACTTGTGGCGTCGCAGATGATCCACAACCTCCAAAATATACGCAATGATTTTATTAACCCATAATTAGGCCTAACGTTTTAATGGGAAAAATCCCAATGGTGTCTTAGTTGGGCATTGCAACAACAAAGCACACACTTTCAAACTATCCCTAATGTTTCAAATCGCGGTAGATAGTTGGTTAAATGTCTCAGACGTCTTAGTTTTTCCTCTAATTGAAAATCAAGTCAAACAACCGCATTCATGATGTTTAAAATAATGGTTATTATATCTCGATCTCGCTTCCAAGAATGTTGTAAGTTTGTTTGTTTTTTTTTGTTTTGTTTTGTTTGTTGTTTTTGTTGTTTTGTTTTGTTTGTTGTTGTTTTGTTTGTTTGTTCGTTTGTTTGTTTTATTTGAATGGGGGGGGGGAGGTAGCTGAACAACTAGCGATTGACTTTAAAAAAAAAAAAAAAGCATTGAGTGCTTCGTGAATTAGACGGATTGCAAGGTCAGTGGCTCATTAAAAAAAGTAGCTGACATTTCTAAGCTGATTAACACTGGCCGTACGTCGACGGTACAACTGCACCCCACTTTCATTCAAACGTCCGTACCGTAGTCAGTTTTCCCACTGGATCCACGAAACGTCATGTCAACAAGGGTATTTTGCCGAAGTGCACACCAGACCTTGTTTGATTTTGATTGTAAACAAACATGTAATATAACCAACAAAAACCTTGTATTCAAATGTGTGCCACGAATACTTCAACCTATTATTGTCTGCTGTAAAGGAAAGTAACTCTTACCAGACTCGCCTTGTGCTTGTCTCCCTTGTGACAGCTCACCAAAATGTCCCCAGGTGAGTCTAGCGTTCTTGCAGTTTCTTCTAAGAAGAACACAGAATTTTACATGCTAGAAAATTATTAGATAATTAATAGTATACAGATCAGACATGGCATGGCATAGAAAATGTATCTTTATATGCTAGAAAATTATTAGATAATTAATAGTATACAGATCAGACATGGCATGGCATATAAAGTGTATCTTAGGGTTAGGGTTAGGGTTAGGTGAGGGTTAGGGTTAGGGTTAGGGGTTAGGGTATGTATGTTATTCACTGACAGATCACACTGTCCTATACACTGTCCTGAATACACCACAATGACTGTCGTGCATGGCAATAAACCAGAACTGATCGGTTATCGCAAAATACCGAACTCATCAAAGTCACTCACCTCCATCAGTTCTTTGGAGTATCCGCGCAAGACGATGTGCGGCCTGAGCCAGCGTGCTGTCCACGGACACTTTCAGTTTTTCCACCAGTGGCATTAACAGTGTGTGGGCCTGAAAGAACAGCGGAATGAACCAAAGTTCTAGAATTATCGGACAGCGGTTTAAAAGGTTATTTCTTCTGCAAGATCCTTCACAAACACGTTAGAATAACAGTACCAATCTAGAGTAAAATGTCGAGATCCTTTAGGATGTGTGTGTGTGTGTGTGTGTGTGTGTGTGTGTGTGTGTGTGTGTGTGTGGCATACCATTAAAATGGAACGAATCTCTGCATTCTCTGAGAGGTCCAACAGCAGATTTAGGGTTTGAAGTCTCTCCTCGTCATCAGCATTTTCCAAAATCAAAGCCAACACATCTATGCCTCCTGTTAAAATCAAGTTTACAAATCAGCTCGAAACAAAATTTTCTTATAATCACCATAATCGATCAGCTTTAAAATTACTGCAAATAAATTCCAGAATTCCAGGATATACGAAATAGTAAACTAGCCAAGAATAAAGACAGACTGCTCAACTTTACTAAACCTATTTCATCACAACAGTACTGTAGCAGATGTTCTTTGTAAATAGAAATTTCTCGATTTTTTTTCTTTCAGCATTTGAAGTCTTAACACCACACCTTTGTCGAGAAATTCCTGCCTGTTGGTCCCGTCCTGCACAAGATCTCTCAATTCAGCCAAAACCTGTGCACGAGTGTACGTAGCAGATGCAGGACGCCCACTGGCAGCAGACTTCAGCCGAAGCTGATCCAGTGCAAACTCCACTTCACTTTTGCCGAGAATCGTCCGTAAGTTGGAATTCTGGAGCAACCTGTGGGTACCTGATTGTGGCTTGCCTCTTGCTCCTGATAAATATAAAAATATAAATGACAGGGATAAACGTGAGAGTAATTATTATTATTATTATTATTGCAATCAACATCATTATCATCATCATTATTAATATTATTATTATTATTATTTGTTCAGTTCAGGGCTGAGAAATAATGCAGAAGTAGCACATGTTGGACCCAGGGATGTAGACTACAGAAAATGACTTTTGTTTGTTTGTTTGTTTGTTTGTTTGTTTGTTTGTTTGTTTGTTTGTTTGTTGAAATGAACATCTGACGGTAAATGTGCATTCCAAACACAGGAAGTAGATCTCGCCTTCAGACGTCCTGTCACTGATGACCCAAACAGCATTCACCGCGTAGCCACTCGACAGAGCTGTCGACGACTTTATGTCGTTCAGCAGTTTCATAAGTCTTTGATTTTCCTGAAAACACGTTTCAGCATCCTTGTTTGAGGCCATATGCATCGTGCATGCACATTCACAAATGTCGGTTCGCAAACCAGCTCCATAACGGTAAAATCATAATTTTATCGGAAATGAACGGAAGAAGAAGAACAATTACTCAATGTCCGTCGACATTGGTAAGATGCAACTTGTGTTGGGTTTGCCTGTGAAAATGCGGTTATCACACACACACACACACACACACACACACACACACACACACACACACACACACACACACCCTCCCCCTTGTCCTCGAATTTAGCCTCAGGCAGCGTGTTTAACAGTTTATGTTAGAGGATAGGTTACCCTAATCTGCCAACTGTTTTCCGGGTCAAACGCCAGCTCCCAGATGACCGCAACAGCAAGGCGCTTTTGTTCCTCCGTTCCCGACTCCAGCACGGACACAAGCGGCTGCACATACCCTGCACCAACATGAAAACGAGAATTAACCCACTGCGAGTATTGCAGCTAAAACGTTTCAACAGTGAGTGGAATTCCCGACAGGTCTTCTGTGCAGGGAAAGTTCAAGGGGAGGCAACGACCCTGTTCACGGTACCTGAAACGTGAAAAGTTAAGCTGAGAGAAAACAAAACAAGGTGGCTGGGTGTTTACGCGTTTTAAGGTCCTTTTCCACTACAAATGGAAAAAAAACCCAGCACAAATAGTCTGCTCTGGCCAGGATTCAAACCCACAATCCGAACTTGGAAAATCCAACGCTCTACCATTAGGCTATACTGGCTGCCCACAAACAAAAGAGAATTGCTCAGCTTGTAAGTAAGTTCAAAACTAGAAAATTTCTCGGAAGCAAAAACACTTTCAGCGAGTCAATATATTTCACGAATTGTAATTGTCAATACTCTGCGGCATGACAATCCTTTCTAAATGCCGCACAACAAAAACAGGCAATGCACTTCGTATCAAACTGGGCATCCGACGTTAGCGTCAATACCAATACTACAAGACGATTATTTTTTTTTTTTTTCCGGTAGTGTACACACCCTTTTCAAAGATCAGACGCTTATTGTTGTCATTTTTGGCCAGTCCGTTTAAAGCGTACAGAAAGTCATCCACATTCAGGCAGTAACTTAAATGGAGGACAGAGTGCCTCTCTGTCACAGCTGCTTGAAAGTGGCGTAGCAGAAACGACAGGATCTCTCCATCCGCCATCAGTTGTTTGCTCTCGGCTTCATCAACCAGTGTTGCCAAGGTCATCAAGGCGGTCAGCTTCAGCACTGTAACAACAAACAAAGTTATTGTTCAGCAAAACAGATATTGGTCAGACAATCAGCTTCGGTGATGCACATGCACGGAGTAACATCCTATGCACCTGAGTTAAGTCACACTTACATTATTAGTATTCATGATGATTTGTAAATTACAATTTTCAATCGAGAGTGAAAGCTACATTCCCTTTGTACAGTTATAGAAAAATCCTGTCGAGCGAAAAGTTGACATAGTTCTGCCACCGGCTCCGCGGCATGCGTTCAAAGCATCAGTTACAAATTTCGTAGGTTAACACCGCGCCTTCCCCCGATTCAATATTTATAGTTGTACGGTATACAATTATATGGAGACTTTTTGTTTACCGGCACTGCGTCTGGACAGAAAGGGTCTGATGTTTTCAACTGGTGCCAGCCTTCTGACAACTGGCAAGACTTCGGTACTCTTGCTGCAGTTTTGTAGGCACATCATAAACAGGAAATATGCTTCACTGGACTCCTGCAACCAACGTAGAAAGCTATTCAGGACGCCTTTACACTTGAAGGCGACAGTAAAATTACGATTTTAGTTGCAACTGTCGGAATGAGATCTGACTCTTTTCACAGATTTAAACAGATAGGTTGTCAGGGTGGGTGGGTGGGTGTTTGGGAGTTTAACGTCCTTTTCCACCACGTACGGGTGATATCAAAGACGGGGCAACGATGAAGAGGCCAGCACAATATGTGGCCCCAGCGGGGATCGACCTCACGACCCGAGCATTGGAGGTCCAACGCTCTTACCATTCGGCCACCCCGGCTCCCCAGATAGGTTGTCAGCTGAGGTCTGGCTGCTTTTGCTTAAATCCTAATATACTTATAAACTGAAGGACTGGAACCCGGACTAAGGTGAATATATTTTATCGGGATTCGAAACCAACACATTCAGGCGTGTTTTGACTCTATCACTCAACCAACGCGGCAAGAATAGGTACCCCAGCCTCTCACATTCTCTTCATGTACACTGAACACAGAGAGAAAAAGGTACAGACTAGTAAGATGCCAATGCGTACCAGATACTCGTCTGTCTTGTGCAGCATGGCCTTGATGTTCTCCATAAATCCAGACAGTACACCCGTCTCCGCCAGACGAAGCCTAAATTCAGCACTGTCATTGGTCAGGTTCAGAAAGGCTGATAGCATGTTGTACACACACACCATAGATGCTGACGTATTCTTGCGGCGGATTTCAGTAACGCAGCCAAGGTCCCTATCCCATATAATTTGCTGGTACAGGTGAACGCTTTTGTCCACAAAGCCCACGGCAACGGTGAATTTGGATAAAGCATCATTTCTCGCTCTCGTGGTACTCCATACGGCCTTCAGCAAATCAGCAAGGAACTTGTAGTTACTGGGTTGTTGACTCAGAGTGATCAAAAATGCTGCGGTGGCCGTGAAATGTTCGTGCAGATTGGGATGCTGTTCTATTAACTTGAAAGCTTTCTCGGCATCCTCGGCCTTCAGTTCTGGTTTCAGGCGCTCCATGTACTTCGGCAATGCTACATTGGGACCGTGACGGCCCCCTGCCGGGGATGTACCTGTTTTGGTGGTTTCCCCACTCTCGGACTTAATGCCATGTGATGCTTCGTCATAGTTATACTGGCCTCTGATAGACGTAGCCACTTTGTGAACCACAGGCGTTGCCGATGAAGAATCTGCCATCGGAGTGTCAGACGAGTCTGATTTTAATAATCACATTAATGTAGGCGCTTCATCCCAAATATTTGGCTCAAAGTGCTGTGAGCTAAACCTAACACGTGATTCATACGCATTCTCTCACACACTTGACATGAACACATTACAATCACGTGGTGCGAAGGGCCGGCTCAGCAATTTAAGTTTCGGAATTTTAGATTTGCTTTTTTTGTGGGCTGAACATTTCCAAAGTAGAGCGGGGGAGTGGGGGGGGGGGGGGGCTCGGAGTGCCCGGACGATCAACCCAAATGAACGGTGCCACATACGACAAAGAAAAATTCTTTGCTCCGAGTGGGACTCGAACCTCACCTTTCGCATTGGTGACAAAATCTTAACCACCAGACCACCGACTGCCCCATGTGCATTTTTTACAAGCCAGTAAAGAGGTAGAGACAAAAATATTAACTCACTAACATATCCAAGGCTACGTGGCCTACGTTTGTGTCATCTATGCACACCAAATCGCTACTCACGAGATGAATCGACGGGGGCAGAGGACAGCAAAGAAACAGGTAAATCAATAAAATATTGCATTCTGGATCTTTAACGTGCGCATTTCACATACTGGAAGAACCATGGTTACCTGTTTCACATACTAGAGGAACTATAGATGCCTGTTTCACATACTAGAAGAACTTCGGTTACCTGTTTCACATACTAGAGGAACTATAGATGCCTGTTTCACATACTAGAAGAACTATGGTTACCTGTTTCACATACTAGAAGAACTATAGATGCCTGTTTCACATACTAGAGTAACTATTGATACCTGTTCACATACTAGAAGAACTATGGTTACCTGTTTCACATACTAGAAGAACTATGGTTGCCTGTTTCACATACTAGAAGAACTATGGTTGCCTGTGTCACATACTAGAAGAACTATGGTTGCCTGTTTCACATACTAGAGGAACAAAAGTTACCTGTTTCACATATTAGAAGAACTATAGTTTCACATACTAGAAGGACTGTAGTTACATTTTTAGTACTGGAATTAGATGGGAAAACAAGTGCAGCAGAGGCTCACCATTCGTTGATGACTCAGAAGTGGTTGAATCGTGGGCGTTATCTGTATCGCCGCTAGCTGACATTATTTCAGTACTCGACTGATAACCCGCAAGACCTGTAAATACCACACAAGAAAGGGACGTGATGTGTACGATATGCTAACAGGGAACATGTTTTGTTAGCTTACTGCTTACCAGCACACCGAGAGCACAGCATGTCAATGTGTGCACATCTCAGAAACAACGGCTGAAACTTGTGTTCTGAAATGCAACCATGGCCTAAATTCAGCCATACAATCAATGACAGTCGTTGTTTTGGTTGCCTAAGGAATACATTTTTATGGAGTGTGTACAACTGAAACATTGAACTGCAGATGAGCAACAGTGTGTCAGTGTGTGTGTGTGTGTGTGTATGTGTGTGTGTGTGTGTGTGTGTGTGTGTGCGTGCGTGCGTGCGTGCGTGCGTGCGTGCGTGTGTGTGTGTGTGTGTGTGTGTGTGTGTGTGTGTGTGTGTGTGTGTGTGTGTGTGTGTGTGTGTGTGTGAGAGAGAGAGAGAGGGGGGGGAAGAGAGCGAGAGAGAATATGTCTGTTTACAAAGGTAAGACAGAATTTCACAGCGGCGTCACAAACTCTGTACCCTAAATAAACACGCAACTATATGCAGTAGTTGCTTGTGAACGCAATGCTTAGACCTACAGATACTGTGTACAAGGAAGTAAACATATATATGCGACACTGCGGACACGAAGCGGTTGACACTTTGACCTACAATGACTGGTTGAAGAAACAGAACACACACCGAAACGTCCACGTAAAACACAACAATCACACGTTACACAGTAAATGAATCCAAACTTTACACAGAGACGCGAAAATATACTAGTTCCTCATATCCCTCGAAGCACCTGACTCACCTTTAGCTTATTTTGCAGGCCGCTTCCCCATGTCCCCCCGTACAGAGTATGACCTTACTGAGAGTGGCAAGGCCGATTCACACTAGCTTGACATCTATGCGAACGGGAATCCCCGATGTGTGTGTGTGTGTGTGTGTGTGTGTGTGTGTGTGTGTGTGTGTGTGTGTGTGTGTGTGTGTGTGTGTGTGTGTCTGTGTCTGTGTCTGTGTCTGTGTCTGTGTGTCTGTGTCTGTGTGTCTGTGTCTGTGTGAAACGCCGCCAGGGAAAAAAAAAAGAAATTCAGTGAACCATCATAGTTTTAGTTATTTAGAACGCCTTATTATTTTCCGTTCCACACCTCTCTCTCCCATCTGATCGTGGTCCGCCTATGTTTTTCCCCCACAACCTCCGGATGCCAGCGGAACCTCTTTAATCTTGCCCCCACTGGCACCCTCCCTGAGTACATGCGAGGTTTAAAGCCAGAAGCCGCGGTCTTCGCACGAACGCCTCATTCTTTTCCGTTCCACACCTCTCTCTCTCTCCCATCTGGTCGTGTTCCGCCTAGCACGTACAGTCCGTAATGTTCCAACAGGTGAGTTTCCCATCACTGACGGCTTCTGAGTAATGGTTGGCTGGTGTATATATGCAGGGTGTCCGTGGGAACACTGTGCACACTAGTCACATGCGAATAAATAAAATTGCGTTAACTTTTCTCAGTAAAAGGTTGATGCGTCAGTTCCAAATGAACACAAACAGTGCAGGCAGAGCGGCGCTTTTGCCGCACACACACACACCGGCACACACACACACACACACACACACACACACACACACACACACACACACACACACACACACACACACACACACACACACACACACACATTCTCATTTCAAGTTCTACGGCTGTGCAGTCACTAGTTCGGGCAACCTATGAGTGATCGGGGACGCCACATCCTGAGGGGAAGCCATGCCTATGCAGTCACAATCACAGCGGTTCTCCATTATCGTCCCAGGGAAATTCATCAAGTTGTGAACGAACGAACCAACGGGAAAATGTCTTTATTTTACAATGGTGCATGATTTGAGAAGGTTAAAAAGTCACTGTTCAATCAGTAGTTGTTACAAACTACATTTTAAAACGCTAGTCAGTGCTATTCACTGCTAACTCAGTACGTACTCAGTTGAGAACCAGTCCGCCCAAAATCTGCTCAAAAGTTACGCACTTTTCTCAGTAGCCAGAATTGCTTTTCCCACCATAATGTTGTTTAAACACTGAATGCATGCCTTTGCCTTTGCTCATATTACGAAGAATTCCGTATAGTGTTTCAACAAGTGAAGCAGAAATTCCTGCATAACTGACATATGGCTCATGTTCTGAAATTGCCGGCCGGCCTATAGGGAATCAAGTATATCGATGAAAGAAATCAAGTAAAATTAAATTAATAACACACACTTTTTCTTTTCTTTTTTTTTTTTTTTTAAGCGGGTTACGAAATAAGAGATCGGTCTGCGTACGGATTACAAGTTAGTGATACATGTACTTCACTTCAGTGATGCCGGCCTCACCTACCCCTATGGGACGCAAACACCTCTTGTCCATTTGTTTGTTTGTTTGTTTGTTTGTTTGTTCATCAACACTGAGAAAAAATATTTAGACTATATTGACTTAAACCATTGACGAAAGTTAATTCCCACCACAAAAATTTTGGAACCGTCAGTCGTTGGTCAGTATCAGTCCTCAGTTCTGATCCGCAGTTGACCAACTGGTTCCTTGGACAGGGTATTACATAAAACAGTCACGGTTACTCATTATCATCGCTCAACCGTCCGAATGCCTTTTAAACGAGCAATGATATTCTGGCATCGCTCCATACGTACACTGTGACACTGTCGGTCCAGTGATCATAGCTAAATGCCGACTCGGACAGAAGGCTCTGAGTAGAGGTCACTGACAAGAATTCCGCTTGATCTGTGTGTGATACCAAACCACCATGACTAGCAACATCGCTTCAGCAAACGTTGTGTTGGCTCATGGACATAATTGTGAAAGACTTCCGCTGGCGTGTACTGAGTCTACACGATGATTACCTACTTCGATATCGCTGGGTGTCCGATCAGTCTTTGAGGACGTCTCAAACTCCATTACCCTTGATGGACTTTCTGTCATTGTCAGCCTTTTTCTTGTTGCCCCGTCTTTGATCCCATCCACACCCGGTGAAAAAGGACGTTAAACCTGCAATCACCCAATTTATTATTGCCGAGAAACTTGACATGAATGCGGCTGCCGCACAAGACCTTAGAAGCAAGCAAAGGGAAGCAACACGATAAGAAGCCCTTAGAAATGTACAACGAGGGCTGTAGTTATTTCCCTTTTGCTTACTGCATTAAAAAGTTAAGTGTTCCAGTCTCGAAATGGTTATTTCCTCAGGCAAAGTAGACTATATGTAAGCAACAAACAACACACAGAATGACACCACGTAACAGTTTATGGAACAATTTTATTTCTTTTGGCTTCGTGGTTTGTTTGTTTGTTTGTTTGTTTGTTTGTTTGTTTGTTTGTTTGTTTGTTTGTTTGTTTGTTTGTTTGGGGGTCGTTTTTCAGTCGTTCCAGGGTCCCCATACAGAAACAACTTTATGACAGCCGTGTCACGTTTCTCCAGACAATACAATATTTTCACCCACACAGTGAGGTAACGAAATCTGTCATAGACACCTTACGTGCGCACTATGCGGCTGCGCGCGCGCGCGCGCGTGTGTGTGCGTGCGTGCGTGCGTGCGTGTGTGCGTGTGTGTAAGGACCGAGTCAAAGAAGAACAAAGTCTGATTTGTATACACTTGTGCTGAGATATTACCATTAGACTGACGGTGTGTTTTGTTTTTCTGTGTGTGTGGTTGTTTGTTTGTTTTTTGTTGTTGTTGTTTTTTGGGTTTGTTTTTTTTTCCCTTTTCTGTACTTCCAAAATGCTTCAAACGCAAACTTGCCAAGCGCAGCCCTTATCTTTTTTGACGCTGGAGTGAAAGTATTTCTCTGAGAATATCATGATTTTAGCCATTTTTTCAGGCAGTGTATTATGAATCCTTTCAAGTTCAAGTTCAAACAACTTTATTGTGTCCATTTACAGACAAATTTGTCTTCGGTCAGAGAGCTTAAAATAAGTCAAAGGTCAAAAGTATGTACAAAAGTATAACTATCGATAACTAATAAATTTAAGACGAACAAACTAAAATAACGTCAGGTAGGTAAGAAGGACACGATGCACCAATAATATATAAAATTGGGAACCAGTCATGAACACATTTTTTTAAAAAAACTGTGTGAATAAGACTTGTTTACTAAACTAATTATGACTGAAATTACGTAAACCGGCGGCGGCAGTGAATTAAAATTCAAAGCATCTTTATTAGACATAATGGACTGTTATTTAGCACATGTAATAGTAATAAGTACAAATAGGAATTTACAATTAAACTGTACTAAAAAGTAGTGCTCTATCTACAATAAACCAATTACCCCCCCCCGCCCCCCCCCCTCCCCCTCCTCTCCCTCTCTCTCTCTCTCTCTCTCCCTCCCTACCCCTCCCTCCCTCGCTCCCTCTCTCTCCCCGCTCCTCCCCCACCTCCACCCCCAACCAGTTACACATGTCGCGCGCGCGCGCATACACACACACACACACACACACACACACACACACACACACACACACACACACACACACACACACACACACACACACGCACGCACGCACGCACGTGCACGCATGTGAAGCACCGTAGTTGTCTCCTTTGAGCTCTCTGTCCAGTTTGCTGAAACCATTCAATAAGAAATTAAACACACACACACACACACACACACACACACACACACACACACACACACACACACACACACACACACACACACCGGCACACACACACACACACACACACACACACACACACACACACACACACACACACACACACACACACACACACACACACACCTGTTTCTTCCATCAGGTGAATGAGAACACATGAAGCAAAACATTGGGAGGGAGACTGGTAACTCGAGTAGCTGAGAGATGCCATTCGTAATTGGACGCTCGATCATGTGATCAAGAGTTCGAGTCCCGACAAGGCAAACCTGAACAAAGCAATGTACAGACCATGTTCTAGTGTCCCTATCTCCGAAATAAGATGTTTCAGCACAACCCCAAAACACACGTCCCCAAAACTCCGCGCATAAAAGCTTCTCAACGCACTGCATAGTGACAAAACTATGGTCCCGTCAGATTGTCATCTTTGAACAACAAAACGCATCTGGTGGCCGATTCACATTTCGGACAAAAAAGGCATAATATTATCATCGTCTTTACAAACACAGTCGATCTTGAAACGTGGAAAACGCAACAGAAAAAAATACATGAAAAACAATTGCACGGTACAGACTTTCTTTAAAATTTAGTCTACCATTTATTATTATTAATATTCTCACAGCCGTTTCTGTCACAAACAAGTCAATTCCACTCTGAACAACATGGTCATCTGTGATTATGTTCCTTTCCCGCGGTCACCAAGCGTCGCCACCAGTTTCTCCAGCTCCTTCTCTCTGCTGCCTGAGTCGGTGACGTCAACAACGACCTTGACCTTCTTGTTAAGGACATCCTGCAGCCACCCGTCAGGCCGGTAGTCCGTGTCCACGAGGACAGCAATCAGGTCCTTGTGAAGCTTGCAGTTGGCGGCGTACTCACACTCTGTCCACAAGAGAGGAGCACGTCAGGTATTTCAGGCAGGCTCAGGTAGTGTCGACATTACACAAGCAGCTAATCTGAAACCGCCCAGGACTGGCAGTGCTGGCGGCAGCAAGAAGTACGTAACTATTGTATGAATTCAGCCATTATTATTATTATTATTACAACAATTCAACTAAAGTGACATTATTATTATTATTATTATTATTATTTCAACAATTCAACTAAAGTGAACATTGCGTCGTGCCGTGGAACAAATATAATGACCTGTTCGTCGTTTTACCAGTTTCATTTAATCATTGTCAAGTTTCACTCAGCTGTACTCAGCAGGCAGAAAACTGCCGACAACATAGTGAACAAGCATTGCCAAAGTTGGGTTTTCCACCACTTACCAATACACCATGAAGCCAAAACCCACCCAAAGCCCTTCATATTATACCCAGTTCTTAGTCAGATACTGTTTTACTCGTGGAGAAAAGATCTTACGCATTCTGCAGAGTTTATTCTTCTTGTAGCGGAGAGAAACACAAAACAGCACCACTGACGCGCCATCTACCGGACGTGACGTCTCATCCGGTGTAGGAATAGCCTCCCCTTCCACTTCATCTTCCGTGTCACCAGCTGCATGTAGTCGCACCTTGTACTTGTGGCGACGCAGATGATCCACAACCTCCAAAAAATACGCAATGATTTTATTAACCCATATTATGCAATTTTAACCCCTGTCCAGTCTTTCCGAGCACAGCCTTTGGGGGTGCAGTCCATAACTGCCATAAAATCAGGCCTAACGTTTTAATGGGAAAAATCCTAATGATGTCTTAGTTGGGCATTGACACAACAAAGCACACACTTTCAAAAAGCTATTCCTAATGTTTCAAACTGCAGTAGATGGTGGGTTAAAATGTCTCAGACGTTTCAGTTTTTCATTTATTTGAAAATCAAGTCAAACAACCGCATTCATTATGTTTAAAAATAATGGTTTTATTTCTCGATCTCGCTTCCAAGAATGTTGTAAGTTTGTTTGTTTTTGTTGTTTTGTTTTGTTTGTTGTTTTGTTTGTTTGTTCGTTTGTTTGTTTTAGTTAAACACCCAAACACCCACCCACCCACCCCTTGTTTGTTTTATTTGAATGAGGGGGGGGAGGGGACGTAGCTGAACAACTAGCGATTGACTTTAAAAAAAAAAGCATTGAGTGCTTCGTGAATTAGACGGACTGCAAGGTCAGTGGCTCATAAAAAAAAAACCTAGTTGGCATTCCTAAGCTGATTAACATTTGCCGTACGTCGACGGTACAACTGCACCCACACTTTCATTCAAACGTCCGTAGCGTAGTCAGTTTTCCCACTGGATCCACGAAACGTCATGTCAACAAGGGTATTTTGCCGAAGTGCACACCAAAACTTGTTTGATTTTGATTGTAAACAAACAAGTAAATAACCAACAAAAACCTTCTATTCAAATGTGTGCCAACAATACTTCAACCTATTAGTGTTTGCTGTAAAGGAAAGTAACTCTTACCAGGCTCGCCTTGTGCTTGTCTCCCTTGTGACAGCTCACCAAAATGTCCCCACGTGAGTCTAGCGTTCTTGCAGTTTCTTCTAAGATGAAGACAGAAATTTATATACTAGAAAATTATTAGATAATGACTAGTATCTAGACATTGCGTGGCATACAAAATGTATCTTTATATGTTATTCACTGACAGATCACACTGTCCTGAATACACCAAAATGACTGTCGTGCATGGCAATAAACCAGAACTGATCGGTTATCGCAAAATACCGAACCAATCAGAGTCACTCACCTTCATCAGTTGTTTGGAGTATCCGCGCAAGACGATGTGCGACCTGAGCCAGCGTGCTGTCCACGGACACTTTCAGTTTTTCCACCAGTGGCATTAACAGTGTGTGGGCCTGAAAGAACAGCGGAATGAACCAAAGTTCTAGAATTATCGGACAGCTGTTTAAAAGTTTATTTCTTCTGCAAGAACATTCACAAACACGTTAGCTATACAGTACCAATCTAGAGTTAAATGTCTAGATCCTTCAGGGTGTGTGTGTGTGTGTGTGTGTGTGTGTGTGTGTGTGTGTGTGTGTGTGTGTGTGTGTGTGTGTGTGTGTGTGTGTGGCATACCTTTAAAATGGAACAAATCTCTGCATTCTCTGAGAGGTCCAACAGCAGATATAGGGTTTGAAGTCTCTCCTCGTCATCAGCATTTTCCAAAATCAAAGCCAACACATCTATGCCTCCTGTTAAAATCAAGTTTACAAATCAGCTCGAAACCAAATTTTCTTATAATCACCATAATGGACCAACTTTAAAATTACTGCAAATAAATTCCAGAATTCCAGGATATACGAAATAGTAAACTAGCCAAGAATAAAGACAGGCTGCTCAACTTTACTAAACCTATTTCATCACAACAGTACTGTAGCAGATGTTCTTTGTAAATAGAAATTTCTCGACTTTTTTTCTTACAGCATTTGGAGTCTTAGCACCACACCTTTGTCGAGAAATTCCTGCCTGTTGGTCCCGTCCTGCACAAGATCTCTCAATTCAGCCAAAACCTGTGCACGAGTGTACGTAGCAGATGCAGGACGCCCACTGGCAGCAGACTTCGGCCGAAGCTGATCCAGTGCAAACTCCACGTCACTTTTCCCGAGAATCTTCCGTAAGTTGTTCTGACGTAATCCGAGGGTACCGGATTTTGGACTGCCTCTCGTTTCTGATATAAAAGATGGTAGGGATACACATATAAGAGTTATATGGCTTTATATTATCAGTCCTAGTTTCAAGTTGTCTGTTTTCGGTGTGTTTTTGGTGTGTGTGTGTGTGTGTGTGTGTGTGTGTGTTTATTTGTTTGCTTGGGGCTTTTTTGGTTTTTTGTGTTTTTTTTGTTGTTTTTTTTGGGGGGGGGGTTGTGTTGTAGGGTTTTTGTTGTTGTTTTTTTTTCAGGACGAGGGAGGCGGTGTGTGTGTGTGTGTGTGTGTGTGTGTGTGTGTGTGTGTGTGTGTGTGTGTGTGTGTGTGGTTTGTTTTTGTTTTGTTGTTGTTGTTGTTGTTGTTGGTTTCTTTTTTGTTTTTTGTTTGTTTGTTTTTTTTGTTTGTTTTTTTTTGGGGGGGGGGGGTGAACGTTTCTGTCGTTGGATTTTTTTGTGAGGATCTGATGTGAGGATCTGATGAAAAATGTACAGTCTTGATAAGTCGACTCTTACGCTAAATATGCAAGAGATCGGTTTTACCATAAAGCGACCTGTCACGGATGACCCACTCAGCATTCGCAGCGTAACCACTGGACGTATCTGTGGACATCTTTATGCTGTTCAGGACTTTCATAAGTCTTTCGTTTTTCTGAAAAGTGACGTTTCAAGAAGTCACAAGTACTGACCATACGCTCAGACTCTCAAATCTAAGTTAGCTTTGCGGGGAAAAAAGGTCAATTAGGCCACAAAATGTGATTATTTGTAGTTTGTTTTACCTTCTTACAACATTACCATCATAAAATGATTTGCTTAATCCTCACTTTTAGTAGATTTTAGCAAGGCATGTATTAAATTTAAACTAACATGCTGAGCGTACATGTCTGACAAATAAGGAAAAGCACTCACTGCAATCTTGCTGCTATTTTCTTTGTCAAACGCGAGCTCCCAGATGACCCCGATGGCCAGGCGCCTTTCTTCTTCAGTCCCTGATTCGATTATGCTCACCAACAGCGGTACAAATCCTGCACTTACAAAAATCAGTAGAAATAAAATCTTACATCAGTTTAGGATGCAGATCAACGATGAAACACCTCAACAAAAACAATTATGAGAATCAATTTGACACCAGTTCTTTATGAATAGGTAAGATTAGATAGGATGAATTATCTTCAATGAGAAATTTGACTTTGGGGGTCAACGCACTACCAAAACACAATAGGAATACCAAAGACCCTACATTACTGTAATGTAGGGTCTTTGGGAATACGAAGAAATGACGTAATTAACGTGTGTGTGTGTGTGTGTGTGTGTGTGTGTGTGTGTGTGTGTGTGTGTGTGTGTGTGTGTGTGTGTGTGTGTGTGTGTACAATGTGCCACCATCTCATACACAATCATGTGGCAATATAGCATACACAAATTATTTTGTGGGGGTTTCACCGGTATTATCTGTCACATATCTTATCCATCACTGTAAACTGTCTTCATAAATAGAAAGTAACTAAGAAAATGCTATTAAGTTTATCACGAGTATCACAACTAAGAATACCAATGCGACAAATTGTCTCTCATAGAGATAACGAACATACGATATCCAAACAAGAGTATGTGATTGTAAAAGGTGTTCAAAGCATCGCACTTCGAAGTGACTGCCTATTGTAAAAATAAGAATCATAGCGTGGCTAAACCAAACCAAACCAACCCATTTCAAACACAAAGCGTTTGATGCTCTCGATTTTGACCAGCCCATAGAGAGCGCGAAGAAACTCGTCCACATAGAGATTAAAGTGTCCACGCAGCCTTGATCGTCTCTTCTCATCGCGACAGGCTTCCTGGAAATGGGAGAGGAAAATCTGAAGTGTGTCGCCGTCTGCCGTTAGCTGCTTGCCTTCTTGTTCATCCAACAGAGCTGCCAGAGCCATCAGAGCAGCCAGCTTCACCGCTGACAGCAAATAGTGTCAAGAGAGAGACAGACACAAAAGTCTCTAAACACAGCCAAAAAGTACTCTCTAAACACAACCAAATACCTGAATTCAGGTTTATTGTACAAGCTGCTTCTTTCTGTACTTATAACTTCTTACACTTCTGCGGATTCTCTCAACAACATTTACAGCGAAAAAAACACTGCTTCACATTTTAAAATAACTACCTTATCCACACACACACACACACACATACACACACACACACACACACACACACACACACACACACGCACGCACGCACGCACGCACGCACGCACGCACGCACGCACGCTTACATCAAGAGGCTGTTGTTCAGTCATGATGGCATAACCTAACTGCAAATTAATGTTTTGTATGTCCAAAGTGGAAACGTCCAGGTTATATCTAAATACTGTCTAGGGAGTAGTAGTAGAGTAGATTTAGAGTAGTAAAATTGCTGAACTGAACTGAACAGAAATTATTTCTTACACTGAGATAGCATCTGAGTCGCGAGCTATTACTTTCTGTCACTACTTCAAAGCCACGGGTCGATTATGCGGTCATAATCTCATTTGGATTCTAGGGCCATTATTGGCCCCAACGGGCTGCTCACTTACATAGACTCTGTCTGGACAGAAATGGCGAGATGTGTTGAAAGGGTTTAAGCTTCCTGATGGCTGGCATGACCTCCACACTCTTGCTCAGGTTTTGCAGGCACCCGAGGTAATAGAAATACGCCTTGGAAGACTCCTAAAACATGACCGCTTTTAGACATGGAGTGACAGTGGTCCTTTCTTCAAAAGCATAATAAACTTCACAAAATTTGTGTCACAGAAGTCAGTATACATATATTAAATCGGAAAATTCATCTTATAAAGGGATTTTCTTTTCAATTGGTATGACCTTTTGCTGGCGTTTGAGCCTACTACAAAAAGAATCAATTTTAATATTTTGATTAAATTTACATAGTTTATTACCAGATATTCATCAGTTTTGTCTTTCATGGCCTTGATGCTCTCCATGAAGTCATGCAGCAAACCCGTTTCTGCTAACCGGAGACCCAATTCAAGACTGTAGCAAGTGAAATTCAAGAGTGTCCTCATTAATTGATACATGCACACCGTAGGCCCATCAGCTCTCTCACGGTAGATTTCAGTAACGCAGGACAATCTCTTCTCCCGTAAAATCTGATGGTACAGCTTGGCGCATTTCTCTTCAAACTTCACAGTGACCGCAAAACTGCCAAGTCTGACACATGCCTCCTTTTCAATGACCATATTGCCTATTGCTTCTAATAGATCCGCAAGATTTCCGTAGCCATGGGGACGTTGAGATATGACGACGAGAAACGCTACAATGGCGGTGAAGTTTTTATCCAGATGAGGAAATTGTTCTATCAGTCCGTAAGCGACCTGAGCATCATCTGGCGTCAAGGTTGGTTTGAGAAGCTCCATGTATCTCAGCAGCGCCACACTAGGCCCAGGACGACCGCCTGCAGCAGATGCGCCCGCTTTGGTGAGTTCGTTTGTGGCGGATTTGATTCCTGGTGGTGCTGCGTTTTGTCTTTCATTATCACTGGCCGATGTCGTTACTTGTTTCTGAACCAGTGGTGTGGACGAACCTGCAATCAGTCGGTTAAAAGTTCTCACCCAGTCTTTACCACATTGAAACAGAGTAGGACGGCACACGTTTGTCAGTGAAGACGCTCAAAGTCCAGAGACTGTGTGGTAACTGAGTTAAGCCGTAACCATGCCGAGCCAGGTTCCATTCTCAGTGTAAGACATTTTTTTTCCAGTTGAGTCAAGAATATCATCATGATATTCAAGCAAGATGTGTCCTTGTTATTCCACGACAACAAAACAATTTGGGTGTGGCAGAAACAAGAAACAGAGAAAATGGTGTACAAACGTGCAAGTCACAATAGGGTGGTGGCTTGATCAGGGCGAGTCGGTATTCGAACGGTCTGTTCAAAAGTCTGATCAGTCTCTTGAGTCATCGCCCCTTGGCGATTGCAGACAGTAATCCAATACGTAATATGTATCTATTATGTAAGAAGTGGGTTTTATTCACCATATCTATGTATAGCTTTCCAAAATATTTAAATGTAGAAATTGACGCTTACCACTCGTCGATGATTCAGAAAAGTTGGACCCATCATCTGTATTTGTTCTGTGATTAGACATGTCTGAATCCCCTCCAAATCTGGCAGAAAGTTTGAAATCAGCTGTACGTGGTATTAGTGGTATTGGCAAACATGTACTTAAACGAGAAACTATAGAATTAAACTGCAACTGCCGTTCTAGCACGAGTGTAAATATCTTGTATCTGAGAAACTTTTTTGTCACGCTTGCTTCCTTGCACCACTGCAGGTGTAATCAGCATATTTTGCCAGGGTAGCCTGCTCGACCATGCGAAGGCAAGCTCCAGCAAGGAGGAATGGACCCATCCCATGAATTTTTTCTTCAAATTTCATGCTATTTTGTCAGCTTTGTTGTTGCTGCTCTTTTGTTTTGTTTTGTTTCTTTATATCTGCCAGAACTACCAAAGACACCAGATCCACTACGCCATAGTGTATATCTACAGATTTTTATCTACATATTTTTTTTTCTGTGAACTAAATAATAAGAACAACAAGAACGCAGCAGAATAATGTTCCCGTAAGGTGTCTATGACACGGAGTTCGTCACGTCGCTGTTGCACGCAGCGAAATCAGCCCCATCCCACAGCTTGAAAAGACTGAACAGCCGAGGAATGGTGATAAAGTTTCACGCAGAATTAACGACACACTTTTGGTTTGGCGCTGCACTCAAGAAAAAAATCGAAAACATTTTTTCACGAGGAGCCGTTCCTGGGCCAGACAGCCACTAGGTATCGCGCTTGCTATACTAAGTAACGACAACTAATCTGACCAATATCAACATCAGCCAGTGTCAATATCTCATGAACGTCCTTTTTGTCTCATGAAGTACTGACACTGCTTGATGCTTAGGGGGCGGGGGTATTATGATGTACAGTGCCGTGTAGTCCCTACACACGACAATGATTCAAACAGGGAAGTGTATTGACTGACATGATCGGTGACTCAGACACGAAAGCTTCCGTTCGGTCTTGACATTAGAACTGCCAGATCCACATACTACTCCAGTAGCAAGGAAAACCCTCTCACTACACTAAACAATAAGCCTGAGATACGAAATAAACCGATCATGGCTTGACAGTTAACATATGAGCAGAGGAACTAACCTTGTTCGTAAGCTGTCTGTGTGTGTATGACCTTCGTATTGACACGCAAAGGACGCATGACAGTATATTATTAGTATTAGTACACGTCTACACGAACGGGAATTCCCGATTGAGTGCATACCTCTCAGCATAGTACGTTTTTGCGTCTTTGGATTGTGTGGTAAACATGTGACAACTACGTACATTTGGTACAGAAACATATTCAAGCTGATAATCTATGTTCTTCGACAACAACAAAGCAATAAATGTGTTCTGGGAAAATTGTTCAATGAGCCCCAAAGGTATCTGAATTTTTCTAATGCACTTTCAGACATTTCTAACGCATGACGACTGGCAGAAAGTAGCAACGTCAAAACTGAAATCGTCTTTAACACAAAGACAATACATATTACGCTTTAATTATTTGTTAGTAACCAAATGGCAAGAACTGCTTTATTTTAATTTAATTTATACAAAAAAAACACATACACAATGAAAAGGTAAGAAATGGGAAAGTTTTGTTGTTGTTGTTGTTGTTGTTGTTGTTGTTGTTTTATTTGTTGTTTTATCCGTAGCAGTGTATGAGCGAGTAGCTCTGTCGTATTCTTGGTGAAGGGGATGACAAGAACTGCACTGATGAGCTGCTTGTACTGTGCAAAGTTTAGAGGGGACAAAGTTGATAGGCTTGTTGGGTTTGGTACAAAATAACGTGGTTCTAGGTGCATTCAAATTTGTTCCTCAGAATTAAAAAAAAGCTATTCCCCCCGTAATATTTTCTGCGTCAAAACTTCATCAGACATGTTGATCGCGACTGACTTACGTTTAATTTCTTCTGGTGTTTTTCTTTCTCTTAAAAAAAAAAAAACGATGGGTGAGTGCAAAAATAGACATACAATGTGATATAAAAGGGCTGGCGATCTCGACGCATGTGAATATTTCAGTGGGGAAAAAAAAGAAACAAGTAAACTTCCAAAATGATGTACGAACTGATAAAAAAAATTAAAAAAAAAACTCTTGTCCTCTGCGAAAATGGCTTCATGAATTTAAAGTTAACGCCCAAAATTGACTGCAACCCCCAAATGCACCATCTTAAACCTGACTTCATAAATCACGTCGCTTGTCTTCTTTGTCGGTATATTAAACGCCGTGTACAGTTTCACTGGGGACAGTCAGTGTACGCCGTTTACAATGTTGCTGGCGACACTGTACACGGCGTAAGGGGTGGGTGGGTGTTTGGGGGTTTAACGTCCTTTTCCACCACATACGGGTGATATCAAAGACGGAGCAACGATGAAAAAGCCAGCACAAATATTTGACCCCAGCCGGGATGCGAACTCACGGCCCGAGCATTAGACAATGCTCTACCATTCGGCCACCCCACGGCGTAAGGTATCACCAAAATATTACCACATCGACCATGAAGCCTTCCGAATAGGAAGTTCCCACTGCAGCATATGCATAGAGATAGTGCACTCACTGGCGGTCTAGCCGCATTGCACTTCTACTTTCGGGGGAGCCGGGGTGGTCGAATGGTAGAGCGTTGGACTTCTAATGCTCGGGTCGTGAGTTCGATCCCCGCTGGGGCCAAATATTTGTGCTGGCTTTTTCATCGTTGCCCCGTCTTTGATATCACCCTCTGTGGTGGAAAAGGACGTTAAACCCCCAACCAACCACCCCACTTCTACTTTCTGCAAAAGGTACACGCACTCTTGCTTTCTGCTAGTGTCTCTTCGACTTGAAAACAGGTAGGTGGTTTACTCTCTCTCTCTCTCTCTCGGTAGTGCACAGTCATTTTAATTTAAAAATCATCTGAAGCCATACAGAAACGAAATATACTCCGAACTAGTATCTTTGGTGAAACCAACAGTTCTTATGACTGTTATTGCAAGCATAATAAATATGCGGTACTCTTTTGGACGGCTGTCATATTAATTTTAATATGAGAAGAACTGTTCAGAGAAACCCTTCAGTTTCACCTACTGCAATAAAGTTCGTATGGGGTAGACGGCACTTATGTTCATGTTTTGCAACACGAGAATGGCAAACGGTGAATCTGTCTGTGTAAATTAGACCTGTTTGTGTAACTTCTTCATCACGGCCAAGGATGCATGAAATGTGTCCGACTGGCAGTCTGACTGTACTGGATGTTGTGTAGCTGGACTGTTCAGTTAGGGTTGCTGTCCCTGCCCCACATAACCTGCCCGTTAGGGACGTCTCCAATCACTGTTGTTGGACGCTAAACCTTAACTAACCAAATAAGCATTTGTGAACCATGTCCGCATTTCTACTGTGTGTCATGTACCTACGCGTCTACTGACGGACATGCCAGACGACCGGTTGCCCAAAAGACTCTTCTAAGGCGAACTCCAGCATGAAAAGCAGTCCCACAGGCCCGCTTGTTTTTCGGGTTTTGTTTGCTGTTTTTTTTTTTTTTTTTTTGTTTCTTGTTTGTTTGGGGTTTTTTGTTGTAGTTTTTTGTCTTTTGTTTGTTTGCTTGTTTGTTTGTTTGCTTGTTTGTTTGTGTTTTTGGTTGTTTTTTTGTTGTTGTTTTTTTTGTTTTGTTTTGTTGTTGTTGTTGTTGTTGTTGTTGTTTTTGGGGGGGTGTTTTTTGGCTTTTTGTGTTGGTTTGTTTTATGGGGGGGGGGGTGTCTTTTGTTTTTTGTTTGTTTGTTTGTTTGTTGTTGTTGTTGTTGGGGTTTTTTTTTGTTTTGTTTTTTTGTTTTTTGGTTGTTTTTTTAAGTCTGTTCAGGCGACAAAGCAATTGAAAGTACAGGGAATCAAGTTACTTTGTACCCAAACCAGATTCCCTGTACTTTAAACGATTCTCCTCCCGGCATGCATCATAAACAGTCACACTGGCGACAGTGTACGCCGTTTACAATGTTGCTGGCGACACTGTACACCGCGTAACGAATTACCGAAATCCTACCACATCGACCATTTCAATCTTTTAAGCCTGCTCTTAACTGACTGGGCACAGCGCGCGAAACACATAATTATGCGCATGTCACAGTCGTTGCGCTCAGTGTGTCTGCTAACTACAAAACTGAACGAAGGCGCCTGTGCACGGTGACGTACGATCACATATCAAGATAGGATCACGATACGATACGAAAAGGAGAAGGAAAGTTTTACGAGAAGGAAGTTCCTACTGCAGCATAATTATGCATAGAGGTGCACTCACTGGCAGGTCTATCCGTATTCCACTTCTACTTTCTGCACAAGGTCAGGTGCACGCACTCTTGCTTTCTGCCAGTGTATCTTCGACTCCGAAAAAGGTGGATGGTTTAGATTCTCTCTCTCTCTCTCTCTCTCTCTCTCTCTCTCTCTCTCTCTCTCTCTCTCTCTCTCTCTCTTGAAAAGCAATGCATTCCTACCTAATGAAATCTTAAGTCCCTTTCGTGTCTAGGACAGGCGGTACATAATTTCTACATAATAACAAATCCATGACTGATGCATTGTTTTACGTGAGCAGCGTGTTTATTAACGCCTTGCTGATGCTGGATTCCTATACATTTCTTTTTAAATGTTTTGTTGTACTTGCTTGTTTTGTACTAATCTCCTGGATTTGCCACATAGATTCTGGTTTAATATGGTCCTAATACTCAGCTGAATAGTCTGTTGTAGTGTTAGCAGGACAGTGTGTAAGAGAGGCCTTCCAGTGCCTAACAACTCATCCTGAAATAAAGGTTTCATCACCATCATCATCATCATCATCATCATCTCTCTCTCTCTCTCTCTCTCTCTCTCTCTCTCTGAAGTTAATTTAAAAATCATCTGAAGCCATACTAATACGAAACATACTACATACTAGTATCTTTGTTGAAACCGGTTCAGTTCTTGAGACTGTTACCGCAAGCATAATAAATATACGGTATTCTGTTGGACGGCTGTTGGGGCAAGATGAGATTTTATATGAGAAGAAATGTTCACAGAAAGAAGATAAGACAACATAAGAACGGCAAACGGTGAATCTGGCTTTGTGAAGTCAGTAGACTTGTTTGTGTAATTTCTGCATCACGGTCAAAGGATACATCAAACGTGGCCGACCTGGCAGTCTGACAGTACTGAATAGTGTTTAGCTGGACTGTTCAGTTCGGGTACCTGTCCCTTCCCCCACATAACCTATTAGCGTCGCCTCCAATCACTGTGCAGCGTATGGGACGTTAAACCTTAACTAACCAACTAAGCATCATTGCGTAGCGTGAAATAGGTATGTTCACTAGTTCCACGTCCGCATTTCTACTGTGTGTCATGTACCTATGCATCTATACTGACGAACATGCCAGACGACCGGCGAAATCCAGCCTGAAAATCGGTCCCACGTCATAAGAAACGCTTCTAAGACACTCTAAAAGCATCCCTGAAAGAGCTTGCAATCAGCCCTGACTCCTGGGAAGAAACTACCATGGACTCGACCAGGTGGCGCTCTTCCATCGTCAGCGAGGCCAGCAGGAAAATGTTCAGCGGGAGAGCCAAGAAAGCAAGCAAGCCAGGAAAGCCAGAGTCAGCAATCCCCAGCCCACGTCGACATCCTTCTCGTCCCGTGTCCAAACTGTCATAATACATTCCGTGCACGGATAGGCCTTATCAGTGATTACTTGCCCCGACAGACCCTGCTGAGCCAAAACCTGCATGATCAGTGTGGTCATGTTCGTTACAAAGGGCAAACAACATAACGTTGAAAATAGACATAATGTTATCAATGTTATCTTCTTCTACTTTCTGCACAAGGTGCACGCACTCTTGCTTTCTGCCAGTGTCTCCTCGACTCCGACGAAGGTGGGTGGTTTAGATTATAACTCTCTCTCTCTCTCTCTCTCTCTCTCTCTCTCTCTCTCTCTCTCTGTCGTGGAAAAGGACGTTAAACTCCCAAACATCCATCCCACCCACCCTCTCTCTCTCTCTCTCTCTCTCTCTCTCTCTCTGTGCTTGTGGGTAGTGTAAAGTTTTTTAATTCAAGATTAGCTTTTATATGACAAGAAATGTTCAGAGAAACCTTCAGTTTCACCCCCTGCGATAAAGTTCGTATGAGATAAACGGCACTTGTGCTCAAGTTTTGCAACAAAAGAACGCAAACGGTGAATCTGGCTTTGTGAAGTTATTATAAGTATAAAAACGGAAACGGTAATGACTGCGAAGTGGTTACAAGTTAAGCAAATAAAAGCGACACAAAAGGGACAGAAACCACTTAACTTTGACAAAGGACGGCACAGGTCGACGTTTCGGCTTACGCCTTCTTCAGGACATAAACAAATGGGACATAACTTCAACAAACAAGCAAAAGGTAACTCTGCGGACGTACTGACATACACGGCGCGGGAAAAAAAAAAAAAAAAAAAAAAAAAGGGTGGGCGAGAAAAGGACCAGAAAAAAATAGCAAAATTATCACAACACCCATCCTTAGGTGACAGAAGACCATGGACTGTGTGTGAAAAAAAAAAAAAAAAAAAAAAATGTTGGGCAGAAAAGAACAAAAAAGAATAGTGAAAATTAGCAATCACAACACCCATCCTTTGGTGACAAGGACCAAATTGAAGAAAATTTTTTCACACACAATCCATGGTCCTTGTCACCAAAGGATGGGTGTTGTGATTGCTAATTTTCACTATTCTTTTTTGTTCTTTTCTGCCCAACATTTTTTTTTTTTTTTTTTTTTTTTCACACACAGTCCATGGTCTTCTGTCACCTAAGGATGGGTGTTGTGATAATTTTGCTATTTTTTTCTGGTCCTTTTCTCGCCCACCCTTTTTTTTTTTTTTTTTTTTTTCCCGCGCCGTGTATGTCAGTACGTCCGCAGAGTTACCTTTTGCTTGTTTGTTGAAGTTATGTCCCATTTGTTTATGTCCTGAAGAAGGCGTAAGCCGAAACGTCGACCTGTGCCGTCCTTTGTCAAAGTTAAGTGGTTTCTGTCCCTTTTGTGTCGCTTTTATTTTATTATAAGTATAATTTTATATTTACCGTTGTTTGTGTCATTTCTGCATCACGGTCAAGGATACATCAAACGTGGCCGACCTGGCAGTCGGACTATACTGAATAGTGTTTAGCTGGATTGTTCAGTTAGGGTAGCTGTCCCTTCCCCACATAACCGGTCTATTAGCGTCGTCTCCAATCACTGTGCAGCGTAGGGGACGTTAAACCTTAACTAACCAACTAAGCATCATTGCGTACCATGAAATAGGTATGTTCACTACTTCCACGTCCTCATTTCTACTGTGTGTCATGTACCTACGCATCTACTGACGAACATGCCAGACGACCGGCTGCCAAAAAGAGCTCTCCTATGGCGAACTCTACCATGAAAATCGGTCCCACGTCATAAGAAACGCTTCTAAGACACTCTAAAAGCCGGCGCTCTTCCATCGTCAAAGGTGCCAAGCTGAACCGGCGAGGCCAACAGGACAATACTCAGCGGCAGAGCAAAGAAAGCAAGCAAGCCAGAAAAGCTTGAGTCAGCAACAAGCGCGCATTTTTCGTGGCAGAGCACAAAGCTGCCACGAAAACTGCATGCATGCTGCGGGCCTGTGTTTGCACGAGGGACAACTCATGCAGGCAATAATCTCTAAACAGGATGAAAATGTACTGTGCTGGTGAATGCGACAGTTTTCACCGCTTCTGTGCACACTGTGAAATAAGACGGGGTCCTCAAAGTTGTTCGCAACTGTCCACTTTGCTTGTCACCGAGTAGTTTTGTTGTTTGTTTGGTGGTTTTTTTTTTCCCCTTCTTAGGTATCACTTAGCTCGGCTCGGTCTCGGTTAGCCCGATTTGGGCGTCGTCGCAGGGATAAAGAGAAGCGCGGACTTGGTACAGGGATGTCCCCAGCCCATGTCGACGTCCTTCTCGTCCCGTGTCCAATCTGGAACGATTTTATTTCTAAACTTAAAGAGAAATGTTCTCACTGTAATAACATTGAATCACATGTTGAACTTATTCTGTTTGGTTGGAAAGAAGTGGTTACTGTTCATAAAATATTGTCTTTTGCTGTTGATGGCTACATTTTATATTTACTGTTGCAGTTGCCTTGATAGGTGGTTGAATATGAACAGTTTTCTAAGAGAGTTCAAGTATAGATATTTTATCGAAAAATGTATGTTCGACGTCAAACGGTGATGCAGTATCGTTCTGGCAATATTGGCAGCTGTATAAACGCTTTGTTATAGACTAGTAAATTGCCTGCTATGGTCTGTCACGTCCTGTATAGTTCAAGCATTCGTTTGTTATAACTGCCATCGTCAACCGGTCTGCCACACGTTTCACACCATGTGAAAACTGTGCCATCACTGTACACTGTCAATCTTACTGTTCCTCGTCTCTGTTTGTCTGTGTAAAAACTGTCATCGTACATTCCGTGCAAGGATAGGCCTTATCAGAGATTGCATGCACTGACAGAACTTGCCCAGTCAAACTCTGCATGACTAGAGTGGTTATCGTCGTTAAGGCCGTTCTTAACCGGGCGAACCACCAGTCCGGCGAACTTGTTCGGCGAACTGTGTATTGTATACGAACAGGGCGAGCGCGCACACGTACGTAGTTCCAGAGGTTCAGCCGAACTAGTTCTCTTTCTTAACCGACCGTTAATGATATGCATACGTCATCGCCCGAACAAGGCGGAAGTTGAGACAACCAAAATGGCCGCCTTCGTAGATCGAGACGACGAGGCATTTTCGGTAGTTATCGTTTTGAGTGAACTCTTGGAAGCCGAGGAAGAGGAGAAAAGAGGAAAAGAGCGCAAGAGAGGGAAATGTCAAGTGAGTCGATAGCTGCCATGCCGTCCGCCATTTTCCTCAACTTTGTACATGCGCACAACAGCTCTCCCCGAGCAACCATCAGAGCGCAGGATCGGCCAAAGGATCGCGAGGGTTCCCACGACACGCTGTGCAGACCTCAAACCTAGTTCGGCGTACCTTTCGAACCAGGGTTTGCGAAGAAGTCTTCGGTCGGTTAAGAAACAACGTGCGCGAATCTAGTTCGCCGTTCTCTTCGAACCTAGTTCGCGAACCAAAAGTTCGCCCGGTTAAAAACGACCTTTACAAACGACAAAAAACATAACACTAGAAGTAGACATAATATTATCTCCTCCATAGCCTCCAAGTGATAAGAAAAGCCCCCACCCCCCACCCCTACCCCTCCCCTCACCGGGGCACTTTCCTCCGTTAGCCTTGACACACATTAAGGACAGACTCCTCACAAGTGACAGGCGTGGGTTTTTTTTTTATCGATCTCAAGAAAGTAAAGTATTTTATCTTGTTAATCGTGGTGTGCTGTTATCAAAGCCAAACATGCACTTTGCCATTCCCGCCTCGGCGCGACTATAACCTGCAAAATCTCAGGATGGGTCAACGCCCTTCGAATGTGGCACGCTGTGCAATGGTGATACGCCGGTACAAACACACTAGCTTGCTATTCTGACTCGTAGCTGACAAAGTATAAGTCTGCAAGGCATACTTTAAGCATCTGCCACACTCTAAGAGATTGGCACACCTACTGGTAGCAGGTAACGGCCCAGCAGCGGTGGTAAGTGGGTATTATCTGACGGAATCTGTGAGATTTTTTTTTTCTGAGAGGAGTTCAGAGTTTTAGTGCTGTGCAGACACTTACCCCTGTCTCTGATGCCTGCGATTGTTGTTGTTGTTGTTGTTGTTGTTGTTGTTGTTGTTGTTTTGTTATGTTTATTTGGTTTGTTGTGTTGTTGTTTTTTTGTGTGTTTTTTTTTTGTTGTTGTTGTTGTTGGTGGTGGTGGTGGTGGTGGTGTTGCAGGTGGTGGTGTTTTTTGGTCCTATCCGAGAGGCAGACGGCATAAAGTGCTTATCAATGCTTTATATTCGTCTAACAGTAGGCTGTTGTGCAATCTTAACAAGAACCGTATAAATCCTCTATAACCAGGAAGTCTTAGGCTTGATCCAAAGGTTTTGAGTCGGTGTTCCTCTTTCGTTAATTCACAGACGATTTATGGTTTAGCAATATAGCAGCGATAAGTGACTCGTTTGCAGGAGGTGCATTAAAAAAAAAGTTCACACCCCCGGCAAAACATGAATGCTGACCGTGCACAACTTTAAATGAGTCTGAGTGAAGTGTCTGCCGGGTCCCATGTCAACTCAATAATTATGAGACCGTTTACACTACAACCCGGATTTAACCCGAGTTCACTTCGACTCGGGTTGGACTCGGGTCAATAGCGTTTACATAGAGCTTACGTGATTAGTTCGAGCGATTTACCACAAAGGAAACCGCGAGATGTTTCATTTTCTTGCCGTAGCTACCGAGCTTCCCGGCGGCGACCTTTCCTGTTCACCTTTAGAACAAAAAATAGGCTAGAACGATTTTACTGTTTATTTTCAGTGCCATGGGTTCCGCCTGGACGGTTTTGCTCTTGCTCCTGATTCACACGTCACCGTGCGACATGACGTCATCATGTACCTTCTCATATCAAGAGGATGGGTTGCATGCCGACTGCTCTCGCCTACAGCTGACGTCATTACCCAGCACCTGGCCTGATGACGTGGTGTGGCTGGACATGAGTCACAACAAGGTGTCCGTCCTCACGCACCTGTCGCACCCCAACCTCGCTCACCTCCGCCACCTGGACCTCAGTCACAACCAGCTCCACCACACACTCGCCAACCACACGTTCTCCTTACTAGGGCAGCTGACGTGGCTCAGTCTACGTGGAAACCGCCTCCACGGGTTGCAGGCTGATGCCTTGAAAGAGCTCGGAAAACTTACCTTTCTGGACTTGTCCATGAACCAGCTCCAAGACTCACTGCCCAACCAGATCTTCTCTTCACTCCAGCAGCTGCAGTGGCTTAGTCTCCAGGACAACCGTCTGAAAAGTCTGGAAGTGAACGCCATGACGGGACTGGGACAGCTGACTTTCCTGGACATATCCAACAACCAGCTGCGCCTCAACTACGACACTTACCCACCCGGAGTCTTCCATCCACTTACCTCCCTTCAGGAACTCAAGTTGCACGGAAACGATGACAGATGGGAAGGGGAATACCCGGAGGACATCTTTAAACCCCTCTCTGATCTTCGCACCCTGAGTATCGACACGTTTTCACAGTCACAGTTTGGTCCTGGTTTCTCCGTTCTCACAAACATTAACACACTGCGCCTTGACCACAACTGCAAGCTGATGTCGTTTGGAAACACCACGTTGCTTGGTTTCCAGAACTCCTCTTTGGAAAACCTCCACGTGAAATGCAAAGAAGTGACGTCACTGGAAACGTGCGCCTTCTGCCACCTTCCCCACCTGAAAGTTCTGTATTTCAACAGGGCAACTGTATCGGTAAATTCTGCTCTGAGGTCACTGTACGGACTCCAGCACCAAACTATGGACATCATCGATTTCTCCGACAATCAAAATTTTAGAGACATGATTATAGACCGTGACAGTGCAGAGTACGTGAGGACTATCTGTGTGTCCAGAATAAACATAGCAAACACAAACGTACAGCAAGCTCTCACAGATTCCATCTTTGACAATGGTACGCCTCTGGTCAGGTGTCTCCAAGAACTTGACGCGTCCAGAAACCGACTGTGGGGAGCGGGCCCAGCAACCGTGTTCATGTTGTTCAACAGGTTTCAGAATCTGACCAGCCTTCATCTTGGTATGCAGTATGTCTATGCGCGGATTGAGGGTGGTTGTGAAGTGTACGAAGGCAGGATTTACCGCTTTGGGAAGGACAAAACAACACTAGGTTCAGCTGACTTTCTTTTTACGCTGCCTCCAAAGATGACTTACTTGAATCTTTCATCGGCGTTTCACAGAGCGTTCATACATCCACGATCTTTCCAGTTTAAAACCCCAAACACATTAAAAACTTTTGACATTTCTTATTTAGGAGTTTCCAGTTGTCATTCGCCAGTTTTCGGTCTCAACAGCCTGGAAAGGTTCGATTTAAGTGGGAATGACTGTTATAACGTCAGTGAGTCTTTCCTAGACCACTGCACCGCTCTGCGTCATCTGGGAATGTCCAACTTGCACATCAGCCCCGAGTTCTTCAGGACACGTGCCTGGCGCTTGTTCAGAAACCTAGAGTTGCTGCAGACGCTGGACCTGTCACTCAACATCCTGGTTCACATTGACCCACACATGCTGCGCGCGCAGCGCCGCCTGAAGGAGCTGAACCTGGCAGGTAACCGCTTGCAGTCGCTGTCCGTGGACCTGGAGCCTCACAAACACCTGGAGTTACTGGACGTGTCTCACAACATGCTGCCCACGCTGTTACCTGCAGAGAGGCAGGCACTTGACTCACTGGCTGCCACACACAACTTCAGTCTGCGTCTGCGAGGCAACCCTCTCCTGTGCGCATGCTCCAACCTGGACTTTGTGCGTTGGTTGTGGGGCACGGCGGTACGGCTGGACGGAGACGGGAGCGGCGCCAGCAACTACACGTGCGTGACGGAGACGGGCGAGGTGTCGGACACACACAGCGTGATGGCGCACTTCGACACGCACTGGCGCCGTTGTGTGGGTCAGACAATGCTGGGAGTCGCGTCAGCCGCTTTCCTGCTGCAGCTGCTGGTGCTGGTGATTGTGTACGTGGTGAGTCGTTCCTGGACACACCTGCGGTACGTGTGGAAGGTCATGAAACGACTCCAGCTTCCGCTCCGCGAACACTTCCTCTGGGACGCCTACGCGGGTTACGCGGACGCCGACTTGGAGTTTGCCTGTCTGACGCTGCCCGCCTGTCTGGAAGAACGTCACAGCGTGCGTCTGCTGCTGCGAGACCGCGAGGAATTGCCAGGCTCCATTCGTGCCGAGAGTATCGTGGAGCACATCGACAACTCCTGGAAGGTAAGGGATGAGCACGTGCTCAGTAGGTAGCACGACCTCTTTAAAACATGATGTGCTGAACGACCGTCACATCTGTAAAAGCGGAGCGTAGATTCCATTCCAAGTCGAGCTGTGTTAATTACGTGAAGCCGGAATTTTTTTTTATTTATTTTTTTTTTGCTCTCGGGTTGCTCATCGGGGTTTTCTCTCCGGGACCTCCGGGTTTTCTTCCTAAGTAAATTTCAAGAATAAGTAGGTTGGCGGCGCAGCACAGCGGCAAAGTTTTCCCCGAAAGAAGCTTCCCGAATTTCTCGAAAGGAATAGTGTGCCTGTATAACGAACTAGTAATGTACGTTCTTTGATCTATTCTTACAATGAGGTGTATTTTTTGTAAGGAGTGCGTCTCCGTTAAGTCTGATTCCATTTAATATTGTTTGTTTTTATGGGCTTTTTTTGCGGTTACACTGCTGCTAGCATAAGACATCATGTACTATTGCTTGCTGATTTCTACAGGTGCTGCTATTTGTCACACGTGCCTTCGCCATGGATGACTGGGCATGCGGCTTCACGGTCCAGCAAGCGCAGCGCAGCATCACCGACACCATGCCGGACCGTGTCATCGTCATCTTCATGGAGGACCCGGCCCGCCTGCCGCCCATGGCCTCGCTGGAGCGTCTGCTGCGTATGGTGCCCGAGAGCAACGTGCTGCACGTGAAGAAGGAAACGCCGCCAGGGCACCCCGTGTGGGACAGAGTCGCTGAGCACATTCTGGGAAAGATGCAACGTTAGGGTTCAACGGGCTGATTCCATGTTTGCTAAGCCGACTGAAGTACGTGTTGGAACAGTTTCGCTCGTGAGTGCGCCTGTACCCTCCAAATACTCTATCTTGATGGTTAATACAGTCAATGCGATACAATGTTGTATAAAACGAACGTTCCGGTATTCAAACTTATCAAACTTACTTTCAGGAACCGTCTTTTTCTCATACATGTATATATAATGTTTGTAAAATATTTGTCTCACACACACACACACACACACACACACACACACACACATACACACACACACACACACACACACACACACACACACACACACACACAAGGATTTTAGTAGTAATCCTAATAATGATAATAAGAGTGTAAGAAAATTATATGAAATCAATAAACAACAAAGTAACAAAACACACACATACAAACATTCCATCCCACAGGGTAGTGTATGTATACATCACATAATGATCACTGCTAACCATCTGCGTCCATTCAAAACATTTTAATCAGTTTTGTCGATCTCACTAATCTGTTTCATAGATGTATCATAGTGTACAACCTGTGCTTTTATTGACAAATCCAATTTCGCTAATAATGAGACATAAGATTATCATACTGACGTAAAAACTGGGTCTCAAGACGTACGTACACATAGGAACTGATCATCTGATGGCAAGTTCTCTGATGTAGAAAGATGATTTTAAAAAATGATGGCAAGTTCTGGTCTGTAGAAGACTTCTTGATGAATTTCATATGGTGAAAGACGCGCCATACTGCCGGTGTGGAACACAGGGAAAAGTGTAGTAAATAGTTGTGTGGGCTTTTGTTGTGTTTTCTTGTTGTTGTTGTTGTTGGTGGTGGTGGTGGTGGTGGTGTGTGTGTGTGTGTGTGTGTGTGTGTGTGTGTGTGTGTGTGTGTGTGTGTGTGTGTCCCAAGATATTTATTTCCACAATCACCGTCTACGATCACAAATGCACACTTTCCGACACTTCAATCGGCGAACGCGCGCCTGATGAGTTTTGAGATGCAGGAGTCTGACTCTGATTCTGAGAACGTCCGTGACAGCATTTTCCCGCTAAACGTTCCACCGCCAAAATGAGAGCGGCCAGTCCCAGTCCAATGACAGCGAGCAGGAAGGCGGCCTGCACAAGGTCCAAGGTCACTGTCACAACTTGCGCCCCTTCGCGGCCTTCACACGAGGTGTTCTCCGGGAACCACTTCCGGAGCCAGAACTCCAACAAACCCAGTTCTTTCGCTCTCTCGATTCTGCAAAACGGAACGAACATCGAAAGAAATCATCATCACTGTGCCAAAAATATACATACAAAGAATCAGTATAACTGAAGACGAATTATTTTTGTTAACTCTGTTCTGACTGGGGCTGCCGCCGTCTCAACACTTCCCATGTCTGTGCCTGTCCCCATGTACAGACTTCAACATAAGTCAAGGACCACCTTGACAGACAAGCTAATTTTTAAGAATTCACAAAAAATAGAGATCAAGAATCTTTCAAATTTTTTTGCTGTGAAAGTGTTAAAGGGTTAACAATGCATCCTGCAGAGCTTGCTGAAGCTGAAAAACCACCATGTGCTGCACGGACATCTTCCAGGAATTTTAGCCAAATTTGCAAGTGGACCTTGACTTATGTCGCTTGGGAAAGTCATATCCAGGTTACAGGAGAGGGGCGCCATGACTAGCCCCCATGACTATCCTCCATGACTAGTCCCCATGACTAGTCCCCATGACTAGCCGCCATGACTAGCCCCCATGAGACTGCAGCAAACTGACCACATGTAAACAGACCTCTCCAACAAGCTTCATTGAAGACACGCACGCACTTGACAATTCACCTGATTTGTGTAAATGAAAAATGGATGGAGAATTCAATTTTGGTGAGCCGTGGGCGATGCGTGACTGAATATTTTGATCGTTAAGTGTCCCGGTCCCGAATGAGTTAAATCAAAAAGGCACTGTACTATCAGACATGCACCGTACACGCAAATATAAATTCAAAAGATACAGTGCATGCATCGAAGACCCCTTCCACTTTATGCTATATATGAATGTCATGTCCATTGTTCGTCGTCTTATTTGTGGCCAAACTGCTCTGGAAGGTTAAAGTGCAAAATGGCTCTAGTCAAACAAGTATGGAAGGGATACCAGAAAACACGTTACTTTCACTTTAATAAAACAAAAACAAAACAAAACAAAAAAAGAAACCACGGTACGAAGGGTCAGCTCAGCTAATGAAGTTTCCGAATTTAAAATTGTATTTACATGTATTTTGAAATATTGTGGGCTGAACATTCCCAATGCAGAAGGGGAGGAAGCCGGAGTACCCAGACGATCGGCCCGAACGGACTGTGCCACTATACCACTCCCGCTGAAAAATCCTATGCACATTCAACCTCTCGCATTGGTTGCAGGAGTAGTTTACTTCACCACCGACCGCCCCACTGAAATGACATTTCGTGTATGATGCGGCACATTATGTGTTTGTGGTTAAATGTATGTGTGGGGGCATGACTGATGTGTGGGTTTCTGGGTGAGTGTATGTTGATTTTAAGGCGCCCTGAGCTCCTGCGGGTGAGAGGGTGTCCCTTAAATGCCCACAATATTATTAAATGACACATCAATGGAAGAACTGCAAAAAACAACAACAACAACAACAAGAAAAGTGACAGTTTGTACACTTCACTGAAGCGCCGTGTGTATGGAGAGCCTTTCTGGAGATGAATGGCGTACGTCGTCGTGAACAGTCTCTCCGGCAGGATCGTCAGCTGACAGAAGCGGGATTTGAACGGGTAGTAGCCGGGAGCAGCGGCCGTCAGGAAGACGTATTTACCGGCCGCTACCTTGGGCACCTGGGTCTCCAGGTCACTAGACAGCACGCTCGGATCATCCTCGGCAAACATGAGGGCGCCCTGGTAATACCTCGCAAAGTCATCGTTGGTCGACGTCTGAAAACAGAGAGAGAACGTAAAAATGTTTAACTCTTAAAGATCTCGATATCATCTGTCATGCCCTTTCAGTGTATCTCTCTGTTTGTGACCGCCTGACATGCACATTGACCTACATAACACGAAAATCACGCTTTTTCATGACAACAAAAATCACTATAGACTAGCACGTTCACTTAACAGGGTACCCCAAATAAACACCAAACATGACCCCACGCTCCCTTTGTCTTTTGCGATCAGTATTGCCTACTGGAATCTCTTTTTGTCCCATTTTACTATGTCAAAAAAATTCCGGATGGTGGAAATCTGAAGCAACAATTTTCTCTTTTTTTGGGGGGGGAGGGGAGTGGTTGGGTGGGCGGGTGTTTGGGGGTTTAACGTCCTTTTCCACCACATACGGGTGATATCAAAGACGGGGCAACGATGAAAAAGCCAGCACAAATATTTGGCCCCAGCCGGGATACGAACTCACGACCCGAGCATTAAAAATCCAACGCTCTACCATTCGGCCACCCGGCGGGGGGGGGGGGGTGTTTTGTTTTGTTTTATTTGTTTTGTTTTTTTAATTTTATTTTTGTCTTTGTCTTTTTTCTTGTTTTAAAGTACTGTTTTGATGTTGGTTATGATGTACATGGATCAACCTATCCAAAAAAATGTACTGAAATAACTGTGTATGTTTGTAAGTCCCAAAGTATGAATGTTTGTTCTATACATGTCACCTATGCAAAAAACGAATTTTTAAAAAAAATCTTTTTTTTTAACCTACCGCTAATATATCAGCATCCATTGTACCGGCAAGGAACCCCCACTTGTATTCATCCTGCCTGACCAGCTCCCGCAGTGTACTGAAGGGAACCTTCTCCTGCAGGAGTACAGACGAGGCGGTCAACTTGCCCGTGTAAGTAGCGATCGTTACAAGGGACATAACCAGCCAGGAGAACATCAACACTTGTGCTGAGGGCGACTGACTTTCGAACACAACACCTGCAGAAAACAACAGGTAAGCGGTGTCAAGTTTGACTCAGAATCTCCCTCTACAAGGGGGGGGGGGGGCAGTGTTTCAGGAGTTTAACGTCCTTTGCCACGACGAAAGGGTGATAGCAAAGACAGGGCAACGAGAAACAGATTTTCGCCTATAAAGAGAATGATGTGAGGAATCAATCGGGGGAAAACAAGTGGCCTAATTACTAAGAATAATTATAAAAAGTTGGGTTTTTTTTAAAAGTATTTTGATAAAATGATTAGGTGTAAACAGCTAAACTTTAGGCATTTGTGTACCACAGTGTTGGACAGAAAAAAATGTTTGGTTATCATTTCGGGCGGAAGAAATCACATATAAAAATCTGCTGTTCAAAAAAGAAAAAAAAAAGAAAAAAAAGACAGCCAATGATAAATATGCACAACACACGTGACCTACATCGACCAATCAGCGCCCCTACAAAAGTCTCTCCTCCTTGAATCACGGAGTTAGCTAGACTGGGCGCTTTCTGAGCAGTCCGTCCACTCTCCCTTCTCCACCGAGCTACAAGATGTTCCATGCACACATGCAGCGCTGTGACCATCAGAAGGCTGGCCCCGATCACAATGTAGACGGTTTGCTGGAAGGGCTGGAGGTAGAACGCCCAACCTTGGGACCCGCCTGCAGGCCGACTGGCCAGCAGCACCAGATCGTCGTAGAAATAGCCAATTGTGTAGTCAGATACTGTCGCCCGCGGAGCCGTCACGGAGAATATGGCGAGAGCGAAATCCACCTCCTAGGGCAGAAAAAAAAAACAGGGTGAGGGTATGGTGTGTAATGCTATGCTATGCTATTATGCCATGCTATGCTATGCTATGCTATGCAACGCTATGCTATGCTAGACTTCTCCTCGACGCACTGAACCATCTCATCTGAACTGCTCATGGCACAGCAGAGCTAAACCATCATCATCATCATCATCATCATCATCAGTCGAGCCGTAAGCATATATATGCTTGTAAAGGGCTCCCTCATTTGATTACATGTATAGTTTTTTATCAATATTAGGGAATTACTGCGAGTGCGTCAGACAGTTTATGTTCAATAGACATAAAATCTCAGCCTTGAAGTTTTTGTCAATTTCCAGTTTGAATTCTTGTAACGTTACGTGTTGGTTGTAGTGGTGTAGTGATGATGGTGGCGGTGACGGTGAACCCGATCCTTTTAACTGGTATCAATTCACATCTCGCGTCGAATTTTCCGCTCAACAGCTCAACAGAATCAGATAAGCTCAGTTTCTAAGTAGATGTATACAGTTCCTTTCATCGCCAGGCAACACGTGTGCAATTGCTCTGGATACGACCCGCCGCTGTATAGCAACAGCTGCGTATCAGAATGTAGTTACCTGTCTCTGCAACATGCCTGTCATTCCGACCCACGTCCCGTTCTCCAGCTGGTGTCCCCAGTTCCCGTCCACTGATTCCCTTATAGCGTACCTGAACCACACACACACACGCACGCACGCACGCACGCACGCACGCACGCACGCACGCACGCACGCACACACACACACACACACACAAGGGTTAGTGCCGCCAACCAGAAACGGAAGTACCGCTGCTACCCTATCACGCAGTCCCAAATCATATGGTCCTCCACAGCAGCATCATACATGCGCCATCATCCTCATCATCATGCATGCATAGAAAGCAAAAGAATTTCCACAGTGTCCGAGCCACCTGTGGATTCCACTCATGACACGGGAGGAAGTCTATGGCAGCTTGAGAGGTTTGGAGAAGCATAAGAAACATTACAGGCCTTTGTCGTCTTTACAAGACTGGTCAAACATGGGTATAACTGGAAAGGTGCAGACATGGCATTTCTGGTCAGTATGCAATGTTGTGTAGGATCTGGTTTCCATACAAAGCACTTCCCAGTTGAGGAAGGGACCTTCTATATGACTGGTGTCAAACATCGCAATGCTTTGTGCCATTTTGTTGATATAGTTGTTAGCTAACAAAGCTATATGTGTGTATGTGGGCATGTGGGAGTGAAGAATACAGGGCGTGCGTGCGTGCGTGCGTGCGTGCGTGCATGCGTGTGTGTGTGTGTGTGTGTGTGTGTGTGTGTGTGTGTGTGTGTGTGTGTGTGTGTGTGTGTGTGTGTGTGTGTGTGTGTGTGTGCGCGCGCGCGCGCGCGCTGTAAGTCTGTATATGTAACGTGTGCATATAGTATAACTGTCAGTATCTATGTCTGTGTATTGCATGTATCTTGTATAAAATGCCAAAAACAAGATTTTTTTGTGTGTGTAAATTACAGGCCGACAGCTGTGATTATTACGTACGTGAAGTTGAGACTCTCTGCAAGATAACGCAGCATATCCATTCCTAGACCTTTGTACCATGTGCCATTCTTCCCTTCCTGGCGTATCACGAATAATCCCATCTGCACACCCAAAGACAATCAAAGCGAAGTAGTTGAGTAGTTGTTAAAAAGACAGCTATGTACATTATACCATGCATTTCGCCTCAGACAGTCTTTGGTACATGGCCGTGGTTTGCAACACAATGTCTGTTTCCATGTGTTTTCCCTCATGTGTATAGTGATACATGCGTTGTTACTCGTAGATATCTTCGCGTGCTTCCCTTGTAAACGGGCTGGATGCCCAACACAATTCATTCATTCATTCATTCATTCATTCATTCAGATAGACCAATTTTCATAAAACGTAGAATATTACAGGGTAATCTTACTTTCACTTCAAACTGTTATTTCAAGCCGCAGCCAAGCCTGGAGGGAGAAGCCCGGGTTTTCAAAGGATGGCATTATAGATATACATGTATATAAGCCTTATAGAGATACATGTATATAAGCCTTATAGAGATACATGTATATAAGCCAGTACCAAGACCAAAACGTGGTGTCTGGCCCTTGGTCTTGTTAGTTTTCAATTTCTCTGGCTTGTGACACAACGTGACGCTTATATGGAATTGTGAGGACGACACATTTTTGGTACTGTTCTTTTTTTACAGAAAAGAAATTGCTTGATAAATCTGACGCATCCCTTTTCAGCAAGACGATATCAAAGTAAAAGGCACTGGTAAAGCACACATAAATTATGTGTAGCCCTGATTTTCTTTAATTAATAATAATAATAATAATAATAATAATGAGTATTGTATAGGCGCTTTACCCAATTTCACGAATCGGCTCAAAGCGCCGCAAACTGAACCCAACACGCACGCTCACGTGAATCACACGCATTCTCCCACACACTGGACATAAACATATTACAATCACGTGGTGCGAAGGGTCAGCTCAGCTATTTAAATTTCGGAATTTAGAATTACATTTATTTTTCAAATTTGGTCGGCTGAACATTCCCAAAGCAGAGGGGGAGGAAGCCGGAGTACCCGGAGAGAACCCCCGACGATCGGCCCGAATGAACGGTGCCACATACGAGAAGGAAGAATTCTTCGCCCCGAGTGGGACTCGAACCCCCCACCTCTCGCATTGGTGACAAGTCTCTTAACCACTAGACCACCGACCGCCCCTACATTATTAGGCCTACATTAGGGGAGTTAGAATGTCTACTCTAGTTTTGTTGCTTTTGTTGTTCGTCCGCTCAGTCATTACGTGTTTTCATGATAAATACAGCATTTGAATTACTTACTGGTATAGTGACTACTTGAAGGGTGCGACCCCCGAGGCCGTACTTGACGTTAGGGAACACCAAGTCTTCTTTACTGTTAGTGCAACCACCAGGAAAGGGCCACTCTTTCACCTCCACTGCTAGGGTTGTGTCCCTTTGTCGTTCCTTAGTCCACAGGGCTAGACTGTTGCCCTGCGTATCATCAATACACGTTAGAACATTGATGATGATGATGATGATGATGATGATGATGATGATGATGATGATGATGATGATGACGGCGACGATGACGACGACGACGACGACAATGATGATAATGATGATAACAGTGTTGATGGTGATGAACAGTTTAGATGGCGTGCCAACGGCGTTTAGGGACAGGTTTGAATAAAGGATAATTTTTTTTTTAAATGCACTTCAATTCACTTCCCTTCACTTCAATTCAGTTTAGTTAAAAGGAGATAGCTGCGCTCAGAAAAGCCCATTCACACTGTCAGCAATCTTTTTTCACAATCAGCAGTGGACACAAGGCACAAAAACCAAATTACCTCATACTGAGCAATGACCGCCAGGTTTTCAAACGGTTGAGCCACGCCCATGATGGACTCAAGGTCGTCACATGACGTCACTGTCAGCCAATGGTACGTGGACACGATGGACCGGTCAGGAAGCTCCGAAATCTGAACAATCGTACACCAGACACATAGCGTAATGTTTCTGGATTGATCAACAAGAAGTATGCCGAACCCTTTGTCAAAAACATGGACACAACTAAATAATACCAACCACAACCGACAAGCGTTTGAAATTAGTTAAGAGTTCATCTGTCATTAGTGATATCCAAAAGTATATCAATAAAAGATTTGTACCGAATATCGCAAATCAACCCAAAAATCAATCTACAAAATAAACAAAATTAAAATTCCGTGGGTTTTTTGTTGTTGTTTTTTTAAATGTATACGTCAATACATCAATGCATCTTTAAATATATTTTAACCTCACAGACAATGGTAGAGCGCTGGACTTTCAATGCTCGGGTCGTGAGTTCGAATCCCGGCTGGGGCCAAATATTTGTGCTGGCCTTTTTCTTGTTGCCCCGTCTTTGATATCACCCTTACGTGGTGGAAAAGGACGTTAAACTCATAAACACCCCCCTCCCCCTCCCCTTAACCTCACAGACCGACCTAGGCTTATACCGGCGAGACGAACCTGATACCTTTAAGACGTGTTCAAAACATGAACCATTTTTGGCTTGTCGTTGCTAAGATATGAGCCAAAACGTGAGCCAAAACATGCGCCTGTCGGCTACTTCACTTGTAAGTGAAGTGACCCGGTTTGTATGAAACAGACTATAGCTACTGCAAAGTGGCTGTTTCGGTGCAACTCACACGTGGGCGCTGGCACCAGTACAAGTTTACACAGCTCTGAAATACGATTTGGGAAGATCACCGACTCAGTGGTGGCAGGGGAGCCGGGGTGGCCGAATGGTAAAGCGTTGGGCTTCTAATGCTCGGGTCATGAGTTCGTATCCCGGCTGGGGCCAAATATTTGTGCTGGCTTTTTCATCGTTGCACCGTCTTTGATATCACCCGTATGTGGTGGAAAAGGACGTTACCCCCCCCCCCCCCCAACACCCACCCACTCAGTGGTGGCAGCACCTGCGCAAAGCACAATTTTGACACAGTGGGAGATGCTCATCATGCCAGGTGCCGCTTTAAACATAAGGACGCTAATAATATAATATAACGCCAATATGTCAGCGAGGAAGAAATCCCTTCCCGTGATGCTTGGACCATTAACCCAAGTGTAATTACTAAACGGGAGAGACTCAGCTTGAAATCGACTGTTGTCACGAAGCAGTAACGCACGTGCATTCAATCTTCCTTCGTTGATAAATTATTCACCCCCCAAAAGCCGAGGAATAAAATACTCACTTCATTGAGGACAGCACGAAGAAAAGAGAATGGTCCGTAGATGACCACGTTATTGACTGTGCCCTCAAACCTCATCAAAGTCCCGTTCTGTTCCCGCGAGAGTTGGTAGACCGTCATCAAAACTGTGCGTGTGGACAACTTGTCCACCAGGGTTTGGCCGGCCGATGCTGCAACTGTGCGTCAGGACGGCGGTGTATGAAAATATTTATTATAGTTGCTAGGGAAATTGTGATGAGAAAAGTCGTTGGCAGGACGCTGGTAATTGATTTTCCGTTTTTCACGTTGTGTTCCCAGGGTGGTGTGAAGCAGTGGTAATCAAGTGCCTGGTTAATAACTGGCGATTTAATAATTATTCGATGGCTCCCATGTGTCACGCGTAGGACTAATGGAAATCGCGGGTTAAAGTTAACTCTCTCTGTGCTGGGATTTTTTTCCCCAGTAGCATACTAACTGCTTGGTTGCTTCCCTTTCCCCTCAAACGACCCCTTGATTGACTTCGTTTGGTCTTAGTGTCATTGCTAAGTATGTTTTTGCTGTTGCTGTTGCCTGTTGTTGTTTTCAATTAATCGTGTATCTCATAGCTTGATTTCTTTGCTCAATTCTTCTTATGGTTTTGGTATGTTTTTTGTTTTGTTTTAGTTTTCTTTTAATTCTCTTGTACTTTTATCATACCATTATGTTGTACGTAACTCGTAGTTTAGTGCTCAACGGCAAGTTTGAAAAATGGTTGTTGTAACCAACATCTTCTACCGTTGTTAAATAAAGCATCAAAGTCAAAGTCAAAATCACTGGTAGAAATCCGTTTTGCTGGCACTGTATTTAGTTTCTCAGTTTCATTTCCGACTGAGAATAAAAATAGAAAGCTGGCTATCCAATAAATCGGACCTCTTTATTTTCCAACGGTACAAATTTGGGGAGAAATACCATGTTTGAACTTGCCGTTGCTAAACTACGATAACATGAGCAAAAGAAGGAGCTACAGGCTATATAGCTATAAGCAACAGGAATATAAAGACAAAAAGTGTAGCAACAAGTTACACATTTAAAAAGTAGATCAATACACACACACACACACACACACACACACACACACACACACACACACACACACACACACACACACACACACACACACGGCAATCTGTTTGAGCCTATGCTTCTCACATGAGGGGTACATTCAACAGATCTGTGTATAAGCCCAGTCTGGATCAATTATACACGAGACTGTCCTTCAAGGAAGCAAGAGAAGGTGTTGATTTACTGGCTGATGGAAGGGTATTCCAAAGGGAGGGACCTGAAAATGATAGACCTGTGCTTGTAGCTATCTAATCCTGGGCGCCTCAAGGCATTGAAAGAGGCTGTTTTCCATCTCAAAGGCGAATACAAAGGCTTTACACTACACATACCTGTGGAATCGTCTATGATCAGGATAAGAGACGTCCATTGCAAACAGTCGATCGTGTTCAGTAAATACTCAACTGTCACTGGTGTATCAGCGTCTGAAAAATCAGAAAATGAACAGGGATTTGGTAATGTTTGTACTTTGGAATTTATCCTGTATACTTGGGGCGGTCGGTGGTCTAGTGGTTAAGAGACTTGTCACCAATGCGAGAAGCAGGGGGTTCGAGTCCCACTCGGGGCAAAGAATTTTGCATTCTCGTATGAGGCACCGTTCATTCAGGCCGATCGTCGGGGGTTCTCTCTGGGTACTCCGGCTTCCTTCCCCTCTGCTTTGGAAATGTTCAGCCCACCAAATTTGAAAAATAAATGCAATTCTAAGTTCCGAAATTTAAGTAGCTGAGCTGACCCTTCGCACCACGTGATTGTAATGTGTTTATGTCCAGTGTGTGAGAGAATGCGTGTGATTCACGTGAGCGTGCGTGGTGGGTTCAGTTCGCGGCGCTTTGAGCCAATTCACGAAATTGGGTAAAGCGCCTATACAATAATTATTATTATTATTATTTCAAACCACGAAAAAATATCAAAGCTGTGGCAATTAAAAAAAAAATAAAAAAAGGTTTTCAAACTCTTCTGCGTTTTAAAATATGAATGTTATATGCGTGGTGGTAGAGAGGGGAGTGAAGGAGGGGGGCTGAGGGGGGGATTAATATTTTGCATACTCAATAATATTGAACAATTAATGAATACGTTTGACGGAAAACTTTCACACTTACCGCCAAATCCGTGTGGAGGGACGGCACTGGCATTTCCGCCTTGATTACTAACTGCTGTTGAGACAAACTCACAAAGAAAACAACCAACAAATAGAATTAGCTTTGATTTCATGGCTCATACGTATCATTTATGACGCGCGTGTTCCGAGAATTACAGTCAGTACAGGTGTCCTGAGGTTGATTCAGTCTAATCCAATCAAATGCCCACATACATGGCGAGGAAGTACCGACTCTCCATGTGCTCCGCCGGTTGCGCAAAGTACCCAGAATATAGCACGTGAGTATCGAGGAGACTTACTCTACATGCGGCGAGATATGAACACTGTTCAAAGGTATGCCCAGCCACTGTGCAGGTTTCTTTACGACGCTACTGCTCCTCAAACTGACCACGTGACTCACAGTGCAGGACTGAGTCCCGGTGTGTGGAAAATTAACAGTTGTATTCCACTTCTGAATATGGATGACAGAGGAACGTTTCGGAGTCAGTTTTCGTGGTCTGTGTGTATCTCGCCAAGTTGCACTGTTTCAGTCCAGACGCGAACTGTTATCTGGCAGATGTCCATCTCTGATACAACAGAACGAAAGATCTTTGTCTGTAGGACACTGGGCATCACTGACCAAATTATGCAGTTTACGCAATGACTGATGTTACGCCCGTGTCGTGCCGTTGTTGGTACACAATTCTGGGTAATTGTAAAGAATAGTATACGAAAATAATTGGAGCTAATTGCACGCACTTTGACGGGTGTTTTCGGTTCTGCACGATGCAAAGAGACATAAGACACCCTTACCTACTCACTTTGACCACTCCTTCCCCACAAACATGCACAAAATATCCCTGAATGACTGGCGACCACGGCCTGAGCAGTCATCTGCACGCCATTTTGATCACCCGGTCCTACTAATTACCGAAAACAACCGAAACAACCGAAAACAACTTCCATGTTTTAACTGCGTTCTGCCCGTATTAAGAGATGTATCGGTCGTTTTCGGTTGTTTTCGGTAATTAGTAGGACCCTGATCACCAACCAAAATGGCGTGCAGATGACTGCTTGGGCCGTGGTCGCCAGTCATTCAGGGATAGTTTGTGGGGAAGGAGTGGTCAAAGTGAGTAGGTAAGGGTGTCTTACGTCTCTTTGCATCGAGCAGAACCGAAAACACCCATCAAAGTGCGTGAAATTAGCTCCAATTATTTTCGTATACTATTCTTTACAATTACCCAATTCTGGAGACCAGTGAACACATGTGAGACATGACCGTCCTGCGTTTGCATTACACTTCCAAGTTCCAACACAGTTTACGCTCCTCACGCTTCAAATCACTCTGTTTCCTGTCCTCGCCGGCGCACGCGGCGATGGGCGATGCGTGGCCGACACAGCCGACAGACTCACGGGCTGTAATCAAAATAGGCGGAGTGTTTCGGGTGCTACTCCGGTCGCTCCAAATAGTAGCACCGCCAAGACTGAGTTTTCCGAAGAAGTAGCATCAAGTGTTTCCATTTCCAAATGAATTGTGTAGCACCGAGTGTTTCCAACGGCTTGTGAAACAGAGAAAGTGGGCGTTCATCAACCAGGCAACAAGTTTTGACTAACCACTGGTGCAGGAACCGGGGAAAGCGGTTGGGTTGTCCCCCGTGCATATACACAGACCCGCAGCATGCATGCATTTTCCATCGCAGCTTTGTGCTCTGCCAAGAAAAATGCGTGCTTGTTGCGGCAAGGGAGACAACTCATGCAGTGAGTAATCTCTAAACAGGCTGAAAGTGTATTGTGCTGGCGAATGCGATAGCACTCACCGCTTCTGTGCACACAGTGAAATAACACGGGGACCTCAAAGTTGTTCGCAACTGTCCACTTGGCACTTTCCTTGTCACCGAGTATTTTGATCCCCCCCCCCCCACCCCCCTTCGTAGGCATTACTAAGCTCAGCCCGGTCGCGGTTAGCCCGATTTGGGCGTCGTTGCAGGGACTAGCAGGGTCTAGAGAAGCGCCGCCCCTGGAACAGGAATGGGGTTGAGGGGGGGGGGGCATGTTCGCGCCGGTCCCCGTCTTGGATGATGGGGGGGGGGGGGGAGGGGGGAGAGAGTATCAATTCGCACACCCCATTCTTCGTGTTGAAAATGTTTTCACAGTCACTCTGCAAGTACGTGTGCCTGAAATATTGAAAATGACGAAACAGATATCCGCAGGTGAAAGTTTTTGCTAAACTGGAACGGTTTAGTTAAAATTCCGTTGGGGGGGGAGGGGGATTACACCCCTCCCTTCCCCCCCTCCCCCCAACTCCCATCCCTCCCTTGTTTGACTTTTCGTCTCATCCCCCCCCCCCCGCTACCCCCTCCACCCCACCCGCCATTGCCCCATGTTTTGATTTTTCAAGCCCCTGCCCTCCCTGCCCCCCCCCCCCCCCCCCGGCAGGATCCCCGCCCCCCTTTACATGCTCAATATCAGTATTGATATTGGGCTTCACGACAGGCAATCATCATCACTGAGCGTTTACAGCGGGGTGGCACCGTAAACGCTCACGTCGAGTTCGACAACACTCCCAATGAACGGGGCACCCGTAGAGCGGCACTTTGTATGTTCGGCACAATGGCATTCGTTCAGCGCGGTCACGCTAATGGATGTCGTTGTGGTGAGGGTGTGTGTTGGTGCAATTAATTTTCAGATAAGCGGAACAAACTGGTTAAAAATGCATGAGAATAACGTCGCCGATTTTACGCACTTTCCGCTGGTTAAAGAAACGATGCGCTTGTTAAATGAAGGTGTGGGGGGGTGGGAGTGGTGGTGGTGGGGGGGGGGACTCTTCGACTGTTTGCCGATTAAGGTAATTTGGGCGTTACGACCATTTTTATGTTGTTTCCCCAGCAACGGGATCTTTTTACGTTCAAAGATCACTTTTTGATAGTCGCACGCACAAACACACGTCGCTTGCGTTCTCCGCAGAGAAAATGATGCAAGTCAGTCTTAACTCTGACAATGACGTAGGCAAAGTTACGTCATCATTACTGACACGCATGCTGCACCCGAACGCACTTCTTCGCCATAGTGAGTGCTCTGTGTGTGTGTGTGTGTGTGTGTGTGTGTGTGTGTGTGTGTGTGTGTGTGTGTGTGTGTGTGTGTGTGTCTGTCTGTCTGTCTGTCTGTCTGTCTGTCTGTCTGTCTGTGTGTGCGTGTGTCTGTGTGTGTCTTTCTCCCAGATACACTACAAAAGAACAACCGTGACGACAGCAGGTCATTGAATGGAAACAACATTTTGGGCTGGTGACCATCGTGTTGCAACCTACCCTGCTTTCCCTGTATGGACGGGAGCCGGGGTGGTCGAATGGTAGAGCGTTGGACTTCTAATGCTCGGGTCGTGAGTTCGATCCCGGCTGGGGCCAAATATTTGTGCTGGCTTTTTCATCGTTGCCCGTCTTTGATATCACCCTATGTGATGGAAAAGGACGTTAAACCCCCAAACACCCACCCACCCACCCTGTACGGACAGCGCAGACGGAGGCGTTTCGGTGAATAGCCTGACAAACCAACCAGCGCTTTCGATCGCTCTGTTGGTGCAAAGGCAAGCTTTCAGGACAATATTACGCCGACACGAGTCGGTACAAAAAGGTCTTTAGGCGGCAGTCTTGTTTGTTGGCTCGGTCATTAGGTCACAATATTGACAGTCAATCTCGGACAATATCGGACAGTCAGAAAGCTTTCAGCCTGCTACATTACCGCAGTGACCACCTCAAAGTCGACAAAGAAAGACAGTCTTCTGTGGTCATTGTCACAGAGATTTTACAACAGTTACGGAGTATGGATTGCGGACAGCTGTTATCTGCACGGGACCTCCACTTTACAGTAATCTGACGTCACTTATTTGCATTTTGCGTCATCGTCTCTGCGATCAGACCACAGACGTATAAAAAAGATAGACCCCCCTGCGGTGCCGGAAGTGTGACGCCGCCGCGCGCCATGTTGCGAGTACCTGGTGCCAGACGCTATCAGCGCGCATAACATCGGTCTGCTTTATCTACACGTGTTCTCACAATTTCCTGGTGAATTTTATTTTCACACAAGGAGTGATACCTGAAAGTAAGTCTCTTCTTTGTTTTTCCTGTGTTTCTTTGAACAGAGAGAGAGAGAGAGAGAGAGAGAGAGACCGAGAATGTGTGCTTTCTGCTACTTGACTAAATCGTTAACTCTCTCAGCCGTACACTGGGGTGTGTGAGGGCTGTTTTGCTTAGCTTTGGGCAAAATCATCAAGCGCATAACATTGGGTACTCGACCAGCCTCTGAGTTCTGGTATCCGCAGGATGGCCGCCGCGTAGCGACACTCGCAAGCAGCGGTGGCAGCGTGCAGCGGTGGGTCTATCTTTTTTAAGGTCTGTGGATCAGACAGAGGCCTGAGAAACGTTTCGTCATTCTAATGACGTCTGGAGCCAATTCACACGACGGTGTACATTGACTAGGGCGGTTCAAGCTGGAATGGACACAAGTAAAATTTCATGCGTTGACCAATGACAGTGCCCAACATGTCACTTTGAGGTTATATTTTGACGGAAGTGGCTGTTGTTGGTGCCGCGGATTAATCGTATTCGATGAAATGTGTTCCAGAGTGTTGCTGTGTGCCAGACATGCGCTTAGATACTTGAAGTGGTTTTAAGTCAGTGCCCCCTCTCCACCCGCACCTCCACCCCCCCCCCCCACCCCCCCCACCCCCCCAAAAAAAAAAAAATTCAAACAACTAGTTAAGAGTACAACTTTACTATATGTGTATGTGGGACAATACTGAACATTTGCAATGTCCAAGACACAACATGGGTATTTTTATGGAATGGCTGGTTTCAGTCGTTTTTGTTTTTGTTTTGTTTTTCTTCTGTTGTTGTTGTTGTTGTTGTTGTAATTGCTCTTTGTATAGTTTTGTTTGGAGTCCTCTCTCTCTCTCTCTCTCTCTCTCTCTCTCTCTCTCTCTCTCTCTCTCCTATATATATTTCGTCGTGCTTCGAACCATTTCTGTTGCGTTTCACGCTTCAGTGGTTCTCGGAGTGCGCTTTGGTGTTGCTAATTGGTTTCTTTTGTGAACAAGGTTGTGACCACATAACACTGATAACGGAATGATTTATCAGTGTTGTGCTACATTTATTGCAAACGGCGTTGTGTGCTGCAATTCACACACACACACACACACACACACACACACACACGCACGCACGCACGCACGCACGCACGCACGCACGCACGTACGTGTCTATCCCGTCTATCCCGTCTATCCCGTCTATCCCGTCTATCTCGTCAGTGCAGACAAATTAATTTTATTCACACAACATCAAATGAACAGGTTCCATCTTTCTTTTTCTGTCTTTGGTAATTTCGTTGTCTTGTTCATTGTCAAGGGATCAAAAACTTATGTTCTTGTGAATACAGTCAATATTCAATGCATGGATTTCCTCCCTGTGATTCGCCGAATGGTAGAGCGTTGGACTTGAATGCTCGGGTCGTGAGTTCGTATCCCGGATAGTGCCAAATATTTGTGCTGGCTTTTTCATCGTTGCCCCGTCTTTGATATCACCCGTATGTGGTGGAAAAGGACGTTTAACCCCAAAACACCTACCCCCACCCTTACCTGTGATTCTTACGCCCTAAATAACTAACTCCTACCTGTGATTCGGGGGGGGGGGGGGGGGATTCGCCTGATTCAACGCTGCAAGGGAGAGAATACGGCGATGAACATTAATTTTTTTAGAAAAGCTCATAAAGCGTTCCGTCCCCTGAGTCTCCAGGACAGGCTACAATTTGTGTGTGTGTGTGTGTGTGTGTGTGTGTGTGTGTGTGTGTGTGTGTGTGTGTGTGTGTGTGTAAAATAATAATAATAATAATAATAAAATGGGTACTTAAAGGACGCCCTCCCTGTCGCGGGAGCTCAGGGCGCCTTACAAAGAACACACACTCACTCACCCAGAAACACACACAACATGTGTGTGTGTGTGTGTGTGTGTGTGTGTGTGTGTGTGTGTGTGTGTGTGTGTGTGTGTGTGGTTCTTCCAACAACAGCAGAATTTTAATCCACTCACGGTATAACAGTTACACTGAATGAAGTAGTTGATTCTTTGTGTTTGCACGTTTCACGTCCTCTTCCAGCACAGAAGGGGGTGTCAACGAAAGGCCAACAACAAAGAGTTCGAAATCAGAAGCAAAAATCCACTACAAAAAAAAACCTCAGTGCAATACTTATTTGTCAGTTTCTCTTAATGATAATAATAATAATGAGGATTTGGCGCCCACCCTCTTGCTAGTAGGGTGGCAATACATACACATGAGATACATGTGAAATACATGTCACATTACATACACATGAAATACACGTCACATACACGCTATATGCACACAGCTATGATACATCCTAACACGACATCGTAGTATGACAATGATGGTGACGGTGATGGTAGAGTAGTTGAGTCTGTATAACACAGAAGGCGGGGGGGGGGGGGGGGGGGG
>JACVVK020000013.1:160000-180000 GCA_018292915.2 Batillaria attramentaria | reverse complement strand
CTGTCAGTTGTCCGCCATGGTCGTTCAGCTGTAAGTCGTGAACGGACTCGTCAGCTTCAAGAGCAGTTCTGTCTATCTTCCCGTTAGTGGATATGGGCAGGTTGTCAACATCCATTGCCAGAATGCAGTTGGGAAGCATGAACTTCGGCAATAGCCGTGCCAGGCAGTCCATTAAGTCGCTGGTACAGACAGAACTTGGTGCGACGAATGCGACCAGTGAAGGACCAGACGATGTTTTACACTTATGTCTGACAACAACAGCGATCTCCACGTGTTCTTGCCGCATCAACACCTGCTCGATCTCTCCTAGGTCCACACGGTATCCTCGGATCTTTATCTGGTTGTCAAGGCGACCAACAAACGTCAGGCGACCTGTCTTGTCCTGGAAAGCATGGTCCCCACTCCTGTACAGTAGTGAACTGTGTTTGTCAGTCGCGTGCTCGGCCTGGCCTTTGAAGGGGTTTTCGATGAACTTGGCCACGTTCTGGTCTGCCGCGTGACCGATGTATCCTCCCGACACGCCGGCCCCGCCGATGACTATTTCCCCGACAACTCCTGGCGGGACTGGCTTCATGAACTCGTCCAGTAGATACACGTCGACACCACGCATTGCCGTGCCGATAGCCAGTTCTTGGTTGGAGGACTCCGGATAGTCTTCCCGCTTGAACTCGTACATTGTGGCGCCGACGGTGGTTTCCGTGGGTCCGTAGGCGTTAAAGAAGCGAACAGCCTGAGTCGACCCATCTTCTCCCTTGCTGGTCCACTTGAGCGCAGTGTGCAGTGTGCACGTCTCACCGGCCGCACAGAGTTTTGTGAGGTTGGGAAGGTCAGCAGGACTGTAGTGACTGAGAAAGGATGGGGTCAGAGTGATAACGTTCACCTCCAGATCCGCCATCGCCTTCACGAACTCCTTCCCCAGTCTCTCCTTCTCCAGCAGAACGGCCAGCGAGCCGCCTGATAGCAGCGTGGGAAAGGTCTCCCAGATGGACGTATCGAAACCGATAGCGGCGAACTGTGCTGTGGTGTCTGTGGGCTGGAGGTTCAAACCTGCAATAACAGCTTTGCACATGTTGACGACGCCAGGCAGTTTGACCTGAACTCCCTTCGGTCTGCCTGTAGATCCTGAGGTGTAAATCACGTAGCAACAATCGTCCACCAAGGACACACTCTCTTTGCGTAGTTCGCTTTCGTTGTGACTTGGGTACACATCAGAAGGTCCATTCAACACTGTCTCATCAGACTTGGGTTGGTTGTTGCTGGTGCGCAGCTGCAGCATGACAATACGCTGGTCAGCGGACTGGGATGTGAAAAGCAGTCTGGCGTTTGAGAGCTGCTCCGGGAAGTCATTAGAAAGAAACTTCCGTTCAGACGTAATCATCATCATGACCCCAGCGTCCTGAAGCATGAACATCATCCTGTCCACAGGCAGGTCGACCGGCACAGGCAGGAAGGGGCACCCGACTCGGACACATGTCAGGGCACTGAGCACGTACGCCATGGATTTAGGGAGATGCAGAGAGACGCAGTGCTTGCGTGATTCGTGAGTCTCTGGTAGGTTCTGCTCTATCAGCGACGCCAGTTCCGTCACGGCCTTGAGTAACTCTTCATACGTCATCTGGCCTTCAGAGGATTTCAAGGCCACGGCGTCTGGTGACCGGCGAGCCCGGGTGAGGAATAAGGAGAAGAGGTCAAGGTCGTGTTGCCAGGCCTGTAGTTGTGGCGTTGGGTATAGTCTGGTCAGGTCTTCATCAGACAGCAGCTGTACGTCCAGCAGAGTGTCTTGCGGCGACGATGAGGACAAGGAACTGAGGAAGACCGAGTAGTGCTTCAGGGCCTCCAGTACCTGACCACAGTCGTGACTGGCGCTCACCGTATACACGATTCTCATTTCTGTTGAGCTCAGCAACACCAGCACCCTACAATCCTGCAGAATTTCTTTCACTGGAATTTCTGCCTCTACCCGTAGTAAATTGTCTGTCGCCATGACGACGAAGTTATGCTGCACAACTCCCTTACCTTGCCGAAGATCTTTGTTACGGAAAAACATGTCTTTCAAGAAAGTTCCAGCATGAGCGATTCTTTCGATGGTTGTGAAGCAATTTTCAAACACCGTCTGGCGTGGCGAGAGAAGGGCCACTGGAAAGATGCCAGGGACAATATCAGAGTAGAGGGTTTTGTGTTCTGAAGGGATGCTATTTTTATCAGCCACTAGCCCCAGGTGCACGACATCACTACAGCAGATCCTGGCGATAAACGTGACAAAATGTGTGAGTGACAAAGACTCTGCTTTGGCCCCTGACGGCACCTCAACAGCAGGCAAGGTGAAGGTCGTGGACTGAACCTCAGTGTATGTCGCCGGAGTCAATAGCAGCGTGGATGGGCGTGCTGAGTTTCTGCCTGGTGAAAAGTGTAGGCACGTACCGCTCAAGCTCAGTCTTCCAGAAATCCTCAGACGCCAGGATTCCCTCCTCACTGTCCACTGTCGGGCAGCAGAAGTTTCGTAGACGTGCTCCGGGATTCAAGCCATACGTCCCGTACTTCCGTGGATGAACTGCTCGCCCGTCTAGTTCCACCACTGACAGCTGCACCGTTTCTGTCACAGTCTTCACAAGGACCTTGCCGTCTCCAGTCTCCACCACAGTCCCCGGGGCTACGTCATCCTCTGCGTGTCTGTCCGGACAGCCGCGAATGTCGGTCACCAGAAGAAACTGGCCGGATGACGTCATCACCTTCGGGGTGTCTGGTTGGTTGCTTTGGAGACCGGCTGCCATGACGGTGATATTGTTGATGATAGTGGCAAGGTCAAGGTTAAAGTTGAGGACGCCCATGGTAGGTGGGGCGGGCTGTGCGCTCCGTGTTTCGGAAGGGTTGCTCTCCATCCTGAGACACAAGAACAAACAAACAAACCAACATGATAGCATTCTCAACGGCTGCGTCTGTGACTCTGACCTGGCTGCCTGCCGCTGATGGCACCGAGTATTTTGCTTACTGGACAGGTGATGACGAGGAAGAAACTGTATTTTGACAGAAAAAAAAATCGTCTATTTACATATCTACCTGGTCTGGTTGGTAACCCACTCAATAGTTTACGAGTTCACAAAAACACGCACCAATTACGTCACCGGTCAGTGACCTTGAAATGGAGATTTCTGACCTTCGGCTAAAAACGCTGAAAACATTTTTTTTTAATGAGGTGGTGTTGTCTGCATTTGGAAAGACAATGCAGAGAACAGCAAAACAATAAAGCAAACACTACCCAGAAATGTGTAAACAAGGCAGAGAGCCACCAACATCGCCACAAAACGGGAAGCTGACGATTTTGCTAGTCTCACACGTACGTTTAAGTTTCTCTCCATGCATCAGACCCCAGGGCCCGTATGTAAAAGTCGAGTTTTTTTGTTTGGGTTTTTTTTTTTTTTTTTTGGAACCTCAGTTATAGGCCCGCTTCAAGCCACAAAAAAATTAAACGTTTCTTGATTCTGTGTATTTATTATTTATTTTATTTTCTTTTTTTTTCTTCGGTTTTTTTTTTTTTCTTTTTAACTTGGCTGAGCTTACCGTCTTCATTGGTTCTGAATACAACATTACAATTTATCTACGGTTGATGGACATGTGACAAATGAACAACAAAAAAACCCCAACAAACCCCTCCCTTCACCCCGTCCCCCCACCAACCCCCCCCCCCCCCCCAACCCCACCCCCCACCCACCCCCCACCCCCCCAAAAAAATTAAAGTTTCCTTCACTGAATTTGTTGATTGAAAATGATTTCTAGGGGGTATGGAGCATTCCGTTTTTTAAAGATGCTCGAGGTTAATTTAACCCACGGTTGTGGGCCTAACCCAGACTAGGACTGACAAAAGAAACTCAAAAGCAAAATTAAATACAAAAGGAAGCGAAGAAAGGAAGAAAAGAATCCTTCTATAACGGCTTAGGCACCTTGCTGGAATGGGCCCGCTTCTTGATTTAAAAAAAAAAAAAAAAATTTACCCTAGGTCTAGTTTAGTTCGAGGTTAGACTCAAACCCGGGGCTAAAAGCCCTAACCTCGACTATTACATACAGGCCCAGATAACGAAATGTAAATTCGTCTGCCATTATATAATTTCACCGTCATTTGATATTGAGATTTGACTGATGATTTTCGTATGTCCGCCTTCTTATGCCGGCGCATATCATTTACATGTACTTGGCAGTTAATGTAACAAGCCATTTGAATTCGAAACGCACAAGAGCGAGTGTTCAACACATCACACTACCAACACCAAAATAACACACACACACACACACACACACACACACACACACACACACACACACCACCACCACCCACCACCACCATCGACAACAACAACATGCACACACCACTAACAACATCAACATCAACACAACAGAACTATCATCACCACAAACAAAAGCAACACTCACGTCACTGTGCATCTACACGACATCTCGCACTCTGACGGACCCAGGTTCAGCAACTACCTCCTTGCGCTGTACTTCGGTCAAACTACGTTTGCAGACTCCGATCCGATACTGTAACAACATGTCTCACTGACAGACCAGACACAAGAGAGACACGTGCACGAGTCACTCTCTCCTGGACACGTCAAACTGGTTCTGTTCGTTTGTACCGCCCCGCTATTTGACTGAAAGCCTAGCGTTCTGCTCTGCTATGCTCAGACAGTCGCTAGTCTCCCGTTTTGCGCACTGACCCTGCGGGATTCATTCGGATCGATCGTCGGGGTTTCTCTGCGGGTATTCCGGCTTCCTCCCGCTCTGTTTTGGAAATGTTCAGCCCACAAAATTTGAAAATAAATGCCATTCTAAATTCGGGAATTCGAATTTGCTGAGCTGACCCGATCGCAGCATGTGATTGTAATATGTTGATGTCCAGGGTGTGGGAGAATGCGTGTGGTTCACGTGATCGTGCGTGTTGGGTTCAGCTCGGGGCGCTTTGAGCCATGAAAGAAAGTGGGTAGCGGGCCTACACAATACTGATTTTTATTATCATCATGATTGTTCTCACGTAAAGCCAACTGTCTGACGTATGAGCCGTTAAAAGCCAGACGACACAGCCGCCGATTACGTCACTATCAAAAATGGGGAAACACTTTCTTCACTGTAGTAGCATGTAAGTCCGAACTGTCCGGTCGATAAACAGCCCCTATCTAAGTTACAAACCGACGTTGGAAACACTCGGTGCTACTCATTTTTGAAAATGGAAGCACTCGGTTCTGCATACTAGAAACACTCTGTTCTGGCGGGTCTGCTTGAGAGACGGCAAAACGGAAACGTTTGTCAAATGGCTGCGCTGTAAGGCGCAGAGCAAAGGAGTGGTCTGATTGCTACGGGTATCGCGTAGGGGATTAGAGGTCAGAGAGCATGCGACTGGGGTCCAGTGTCCGCAGAGCAGAGCGGGAGAGTGCAGTAACTTAACTCCACAACGCAGACTGAAGGTCTACTGACAACATGCATCAAACTGATGGTCAAAAGGACTGCATCCCACCAGCTGTGGCGGCATGCGTGGCGACGATGCTCAAACTGATGATGAAAAGGACTGCATTCCACCAGCTGTGGCATGCCTGGTAATGATGCCAAACGGTCAGGAATATGTAGTCACAGCTGACTGACTGCGTTCAGCGTGGACAAAAGTGATGCTAATGTCCATTCAGAAGGGAAATTCTGCAGCGTCCAGTTTCGAAAAGTGATACTTTCCATCTGGCCAATATCACGTGGTACATGCATATCCATGATGCCGCCCCCTGTCTAACATCTTTTCGCAATGATGGCTTGCGATAGGCTACAAGCGTAAAATGGGGTGGGGGTGGGGATTGGGGCGTGGAGGAGAATTGAACGGAATTTTTTTTATTATTATTTGGTTGCCCAGTGGACCCATGGACCCATGCAAAGTTTGGTGGGTATGGATACACATGCACACGGCAAGATTCACATCATTATACGAGTACAATGTCATATGCACACGTCCATCACTGTTGTAGGACACAGCAGACATAATCAACTGAGAATAGCATCTGTGCGTGTGAACGCCTTATAGAAGTAAGTTGCAAAACGTTGCATTTACTGGTCATTTGATGATGATGATGATGATGATGATGATTGGCCATTTGTATAGCGCTATAAGAAATCTTCCATGCAGTAAGCATGCTCACGGCGCCTTTGGGGTGAAAGAGAGAGAGAGAAGATGTATCTTGAGGTTCCGCTTGAAGGTCATGACTGACGCAGAACCTGACCTGAGGTGAGCTGGCAAGTTGTTCTAGAGGGAAGGAGCTGCACTCTTGAAAGCCCGTGCGTTTCTTGTTTGTGTTGTCATAGTAGCCTGGGACAGCAAGTGTGGACTGGGAAAAAGATCTTAGGCTGCGTGCAGGTCTATAGAGTGGTATGAGCTCAGCCAGATAATTATAGTGGAGCAGTGCCGTGAATGCAGGAGAAAGTCAAGGAGAGAAGTTTATGGTCAAAGCGAAGCTTGACTGGAATTTGACTGCACATTACTACACACGTCAAATCCAATCGCGTCATTTCTGCCTGCTTTGCCGGGTGCTCAAAAAGTCCCAGCTTCACTGGCAGCTTGCCTCCTGTTGCAACCCCCTGACATGCAAAAATCGGAAAATCAGCCTTTTTCAAGTTTCGTGACAACAAATATCACTACAAACTTGCACACACACACACACACACACACACACACACACACACACACACACACACACACACACACACACACACACAGTGGTTTCCTCCGTTGCAAGCAAGTGTACTCTGACAAGGGTACGCAACCTGTGTAGGTGTTTCTCGTTTCTGCCCAAACAGAATTGTCTCCCTGTCTCCTACATCAAAGGCTGGGTGAAAGGAGTCACCGGGTGTGGGGATGGGGACGGGGGGTGTTGACTCATGCCGCCACCTCCAGGCGAAGTATGCCTACTACCTGTAGATACGAATCACGTAAACTTGCTCTAATTCTTTGGGGTTTGGTTGTTTTTTTTGTTTTTTGTTTTTTTTTACGTGGGCAAGTCCAGCCTAGAATTCCTCTCTGTTTCGGGTAGGAAGGTTTAAAGGGGCAGTATCTATGATTTTTTTATGCTTACAGATCGGATTGATCCGTTTTCGTGGTGCCTAGCATCACACCACTTGGACAACTGCACAGTGACAGCATCTCAAATGCTGGCACTGAGCCAGCACTGAGAAACGTACTTAGTGGCGCGGCGAACACACGGAGCGGAGAGTGTTCAGCCGGTGTACCAACAGTCGTAGTATTTTGAACGTTCGACCGCTAGCGGGAAGTGTAAACAACATTGTATCGCATTAAGAGCTCTACTAACCATCAAGATGATGATGATGATGATGATGGTGATGTGTGTGTGTGTGTGTGTGTGTGTGTGTGTGTGTGTGTGTGTGTGTGTGTGTGTGTGTGTGTGTGTAATATCAAGTTTACATAAATTACTGGGTATCCTTTCTCTTATTCATTAATAATAAACTTTAAAACACACACACACACACACACACACACACACACACACACACACACACACACACACACACACACACACACACACACACACACACACACACACACACACACACACACACACACACAACACACACTAAAAACACGAGGGCAATTCCAAAATACTTGTTCAAAAATGGACGGTCAGTTTCGAGTGCTTCTCAGCTCTCACGTTCCGCAGTTCCTGCTACACGCGACGAAACAATGTGCGAAATGCTTCGTAAAATATGTATTAGGAGAAAGGCACAAGCTGCCTGAACATAATTATTTAGTTTAGTTAGTTAGTTAGTTTAGTTCTTTTGGCTCCTAGAGAAGCATAGGGCCTCAACAGCTCTCCTCCATCCAGGCTCACTCTGTCCCTGGCGAGCATAATTATTTAGGTAAAAGCAAATCTGGGGATTGAGAAGCATGCATAACTGACCGTCTATTTTCGAACAAAGTCAAGTCAAGTCAATTCAAGTCAAGTCAAATTTATTTTCCGACCCTTTAGGGGTATTACCGACCCTTTAGGGGCATTACCGACCCTTTAGGGGCATTTGGAAAATACATTACACCCACCTGCGGCATAATTCTTACATACATGTTAACACTGGGCTGGCAAAGCAACAGTACCTCGTGTCAAGGATAACGAAAACAGTAAAGAGAGAGAGAGGGGGGGGGGGGGGGAGAGAGAGAGAACACTGAACACTGAAATTACCAAAAGAAAGGAAAATTGACACTACTTCAAATCCTCCCCGATAACCCTTACAAATTTTAACTAACTTCAACCGGAGTTTTCGGTTCCTGGCGAAAAACAGTTTCTGAAACTTCGACACATAATAATAATAATAATGAGTATTGTATAGGCGCTTTACCCAATTTCATGAATCGACTCAAAGCGCCGCGAACTGAACCCAACACGCACGCTCACGTGAATCACACGCATTCTCTCACACACTGGACATAAACACATTACAATCACGTGGTGCGAAGGGTCAGCTCAACTATTTAAGTTTCGGAATTTAGAATTGCATTTATTTTTTCAAATCTGGTGCGCTGAACATTTTCAAAGCATTTCCACATTAGGCTTTAATAATAACGAGGTATAAGGTAACATTTTCTTTTTTTTTGAGGGGGGGGGCTGCCCCAACTCTTTGCCAGCTCCAGTGGTGTTCCTTCCAGGTCATGGGTGGAATCCACTGGAATCCACGGAGGGCTCGAAAGCTGGAGCAAATTTTATTATGCATGATGATGGAGATGAGGATGATGGTAAGATGATGCTAAGGAGGTCCGTGTTGTTTGGGACAGCGGGACAGGGCCGCATTGCACGCTTTCTGTCAAAAATATCCCGCCGTTAACAAAGCCCGGGAACTACGGCATCGGCCGTGTAATCATCCACATCATAAGACGTGTCATACGAAGGGAAGCACCCCCAAAGTCGCACCCGTCAAGTGGGTGAATCTCGGCTGTGTGGCAACAGCCTCCTCATTGGGCCCATAGCACGCCCGCTCTGGGTAGGAGCCGACCTAGGTAGGAAAAATCTCGCTTGCCTCGGCTGGGGCTCGAACCCGGGTCTCCCAGTCTATGATCCGGAGATGCTAACCGCCAAACTGCGGGGGCCTGTAGGTCACAAATGTCATTGCAATTGCCCACAAGCAAGTTCATAACACATCATTTATCTTCAGCATACTAAAACTGCCTACCGCTACACTCGAGCTGTCGACAACTAAGCCTACACCATTCTTTCCTGGTTTCAACTATCCATGTGAATTTTTTTTTTTTTTTTAAACGGACACTCACACAAGTTCATTGAGGCCATGCGTGACACCGACAGTGAGTGAAAATGTATTTTGGTCCCTTTAGCTGTGACTGACTATACCGTACATTCCAAACCTGTCCCAACTTCATCACGCTTCCCCCGAGTCTATTTTAAACCGCACACTGACTGACACAGAACTCGCACTCACGCAACAGAGTGACGTACACGGCAGAAATATTTCATTCATAAATTGTAGGGCCCGTGTGTGAGAAGTGGTTCTTTATCAGTGACGTAGGCCACGGTACATGTATACTTATTCTCGCTACCCGGCGTGTTGTCGGTCATGGCCTTAGCTATTGTTGTTACACCGTGTTTAGGTACATGTCCGTTTGGCTATGCGTGTCTTCCAATTTCTTTTATTATTGACGTAAACTATGTGGCTTACTGAGGTACCCGCTACGCGGTTTGTTCTCGGTCAAAGTCCTTAGCTATTGCTGTTGCACCTTGTTTAGGTATGTACCCGTTTGGCTATGCGTGTGTCTTCCCCTTTCTTCTATCAGTGACGCAAACTATGGCTCACAGACGTTCGCGCTACGCGGTTTGTTCTGTCAGCGACCTGAGCTGTTGTTGTAGTATATGTACCTTGTTTAGGTATGTACCCGTTTGGCTATGCGCGTGTCTCCCCCTTTCTTTTCTCAGTGACGTAAACCATGACTTTTCCACTTACTCACTACACGGGGTGTTCTTAGCTATTGTTGTTACTCCCTGTTTTAGTATGTACCCGCTTGGATATGCACGTGTCTTCCCCTTCTCTCGAGCCAAAGTGAGGCTGTGTATATATGTGGGAAAGACAAAGCTCTAAGACAGTGATTCATTAAATGGCCTTGGAAACTATACCATAACTGGTTACACTGATGCACGTGTGTGAGTGTGTGCGCGCTTGTGTTGTGTCTGTGTGTGAGTGCGTGTGTGTGTGAGGGTATGAGTGTGCACTGTGATACACTTATTTTACTATAAACTACTTTTACACTGAAGGGTTGTAGTCCTGTCTTAATAGTGGCGTATTTAATGAGAGCATGGTAATTAGGAAGTGTGTGTGTGTGTGTGCGTGCGTGCGTGTGTGTGTGTGTGTGTGTGTGTGTGTGTGTGTGTGTGTGTGTGTGTGTGTGTGTGTGTGTGTGTGTGTGTGGCGTGCTATTGTTGTAATATTACATAATTATTTAACTATTGCAACATATATTGTATATGTGGTCGTTGTCTGTTTTTACGCCGCAACTAAACTGCCTCTTCTTGAGGACAATAAAGAATTATTGAATATTGAATATTGACTGGTTCAAAGTTTAACCGTATTTATTGTCTCGGAATGTGTCAAACCATACACCTTGTTTTCTTAGAAAGCATTTACTACATGTATATATCGCGTTTGCGGAGACCAGGAATCATTGTACAACCAGATGAAAATCTTTGGTGTTCAGTATCTCAGTCAGACTTACGACCACGCTTAGGCTGCAGTACGCTATCTTACCCTGTCACGGTTTAAGCCAGCCTTTCATGTGGTCAGCCAAGACTTTCCTGTCCGGAAAAAAAAACAAAGTTAATGACTATCACGAGTGATGAGTATTACGAATAGAAAACCAGCAAAAAGGAAAACATTAAAGATGGCAAATTGTATCATGGGTTTCATGTGTTCCGATGACTGGATGCCTAACAGAGAAACTCTCTGTGTGTGTGTGTGTGTGTGTGTGTGTGTGTGTGTGTGTGTGTGTGTGTGTGTGTGTGTGTGGCCTGAAATCATCCGCTAGGCATAGTTTGAGGTCTGCATGCTGTAGTCATTCTCTTCAGGCGGAAATTGTTCGTGATTCTCAGAATGAACCCAAAGGCCGCTCAGTGAAGTCAGCTGCTCGTGTCGTGTGAGTCTTCCTTGACTTTATTCTGTCAAACACGTGGAAGTCCGAGAGAGCAGTGCTGACTTTGTTGATGCTGTTGGTGTTTTAGATGTTGTAGTTTTTGCCTTCTACACAAATAGCGTAAAAGGCAGTCTCCCACTGGGGCAGAGCCAGGATAGCCGAATGGTAGAGCATTGGACTCGCAATGCTCGGGTCGTGAGTTCGATTCCCGGCTGGGGCCAAATATTTGCCCTGGCCTTTTTCCTCGTTGCCCCGTCCTTGATATCACTCTTACGTGGTGGAAACGGACGTAAAACTCCCAAACACCCACCCACCCCAGTCTTCCATTGGAGCGACAGGACCCTTTGAGCCATCGTGCTTGCACAGCTCTGTCAATATTCCCTACGCTTCTCGGCCGTAATCACCCAATCGGAAGCGAGGACAGCAGCACGCAAGGCTACCCGCCCACGTGCGGCTTCCTACCCAACGTCAGTTTGACGTCACAAGGGGCTAATTTTAGCGAAGTGTAGCCGCACCACGCCCCCTGCTCAGATAAAACTACCTTCTAATGCCGCGGATAAGTTGGTGGACCGAGCAGTGAATGAAAGAATGATTGAGTTCATAGCCACTTGTCGTACGCCAGGGTGTTAGGTCACTGGGAGGTCAGAAAAAAAAAGTTAATCGTGCCTGTAAATAAAGGATGTACTTCTTTCCGTAACGTCACGGCCGAGAACACGCTGATCATGTTCCTCAACGAAGCTGACTCAAATCCACCAAATCACCTTTCTCCTCCTCCCCTCCTGCCCCTCCCCCCTACCCCCCCCCCCAACTCTCTCTCTCTCTCTCTCTCTCTCTCTCTCTCTCTCAGTGATTGTGAAATATCGTAAAAAGTTGTCACGAATTTTGTGTGGCATGCAATGGACGCTTTACTGACTATTTCATGAGTAATAGTGAACACCACTGTGACCCCCTAGTCTAATTAGGTACACATACTACTTCCTGCATGGTGTAATATGTGTGTGTGTGTGTGTGTGTGTGTGTGTGCGTGTGTGTGTGTGTGTGTGTGTGTGTGTGTGTGCGTGCGTGCGTGTGTGTGTGTGTGTGTGTGTGTGTGTGTGTGTGTGTGTGTGTGTGTGCGTGCGTGTGTGTGTGTGTGTTCGCGCGCGCGCTTGCTTGCATGCGTACGTGCGTATATGCGTCAGTTCGTGCGTGCGTGCGCGGAACGTTTCAGGTTCCACTTTCAAGTATGTTCGAACGCTGAATTTAGAAATTGTTTTTGTTTGTTTTACCGACTAATTTGAAAAGTGGTCACAAGACCAAACCTTCCACCGTCAGTTTCAGCTAAAGTTATTTCAGTTTCAAATATAATTATTTCAAGTACAGTTATTTCAATTTCAACTGTAATTTCTCTTCAGTTTGTTTCATTTTAGCGGCGTTAAGCCCTAAATAACTAACTAACTAACTTGTTTCATTTTAGAGTAGCAACGGCAAGCTTGGAAAGGGTCACTGTGCCAGGAGCTTCTACCACGGTCAAATAAAGTACATTGTATCATTGTCATTGTCATTACCCCCCCCCCATCCCCCCACGCCTCCCCCCTCCCCCCCCCCCACACACACACACACGCGCGCGCACACACACCCTTCATCCACCCCCTTCACGCCCACTTCTCTCCACTCCTTCACCCTCACGAACCAGACCTCCAATTCAATTTCCAATTAGTGAATGCTGAACAACCACAGTGACGTGTAATGTGCCGGTGACACCATGCCAGTTTCTTCCACGCCACCGCCCGCCAATCTTCCACAAAACTTTAATTGAATAATCGCTCGGCGAGAATGCGGCACGCGGCAGGGGGGAGGGAATCGTGATGAGACAAGGACGCATGGATCGGAAGTCACATGACTCGCTTCCGTCATGCATCAGGCCCGAGACAATATGGCGGCACACACACAAAAACAACCAACAAAAACAAAAAAACAAAAAAAACGGCCGGGAGAATCGGTTCCCACGGGTCAGAAGTGGTTCAAAGCGTGTTTGGATTATGTCGGACGGGGAGAATTGGATTCGAATCCCAGGTGGGATTTTCCCTGCGTTGGTTGTTTCAGGGCCTCCATATAGCAGCAACATACCAATATCATCACCCATCTCATCATCAGTCAAGCATGTGGCATAAATAATAATAATAATAATGAGTATTGTATAGGCGCTTTACCCAATTTCATGAATCGGCTCAAAGCGCCGTGAACTGAACCCAACACGCACGCTCACGTGAATCACACGCATTCTCTCACACACTGGGCATAAACACATTACAATCACGTGGTGCGAAGGGTCAGCTCAGCTATTTAAATTTCGGATACACCGTTTTCGCGACTTTGTTGCTTCTAATATTAGAGATACATACGACTTTCTTTGAGCCTACGGTCCATTCCTGAACAGATTGGGACTCGACAAAGTTTCTCAAATAGCCACCGATCAGTGCCGTCTAGGGAGGGAGGGTGGGTGGGTGTTTGGTGGCTTTACTTCCTTTTCCACAACGTACGGGTGATATCAAAGACGGGGCAACGAGAAAACGGCCAGCACAAACATGTGGCCCCAGCCGGGATTCCAACTCACGACCCGAGCATTGGGAGTCCAACGCTCTACCATTCGGCTGTCCCGGCTGCCCCGTCCGGGGAGTCCTCAGTCCGCAGCCAAGTAGCGTCGTCTGTTCAGACTGCGGTACGCTTCTACAACAATTAATACTCCGGTCAGAGTCATCACAATGGACTCAGATGCTGTATTGTGACCCAAGTGACTGATTCCGTTTGATTGCGCAGAGTCAGCGCACTCGACGAAAAGTTTTCCACATGCTGTTGTGTGCCTGTTATGCGTGTTGAGACTTTCACAAAATGCGAGGACTCGACAGGCATTTTTTTTTTTAATACACCCGCAGTTTCCAGCGAGGGGCTGTGTGTGTGTGTGTGGGTGGGTGGGTGTGATGTGTGTGGGTGTGTGTGCGCGCTGAAACAGTCCACAATGGTTTCGGATCTCAACTTCAGAGGGTACCTGGCGGTCAAGAACAACTTCAGACAATGACTTTCTGATTGGATAGTGGCGATGGACATCTTTGGCCCACCACTAAATAACTGGGCGCACGTCCGATGAAATAGTATTACACTTCGTAGGCTGCCTGACTCATTTGAAGGTGGCTGATCTTCTGCGAAGTCTCTCGCCCGGTCTCGATTGTTTGAACGTGTCTATAGTCAGCAGTACACAAGATTTGTGTTTGCCTGTTTGCCGGAATTATTTGCTCGTTCGTTTGTTAGCAGCTGCTTTCTTCTACTTCTTCTTCTTCTTCATCACCATCATCTTCTTCTTCTTCTTCTCCTCCTCCTTTTTCTTCTTCTTCTTCTTTTCTTCATCATCATCATCATCATCATCATCTTCTTCTTCTTCTTCTTCTTCCTCCTCTTCTTCTTCTTCGTCTTCTTCTTTTCTTCTTCATCATCATCATCATCGTCGTCGTCGTCATCATCATCATCATCTTCTTCTTCTTCTTCTTCTTCTTCATAATCCTGGCTGGGGCCAAATATTTGTGCTGGCCTTTTTTCTCGTTGCCCCGTCTTTGATATCAACCATGCGTGGTGGAAAAGGACGTTAAACTCCTAAACACCCACCCTCGTCATCATAATCATCATCGTCTTCTTCGTCTCCTCCTTCTTTATCATCATCGTCATCATCATCGGCTTCATCTTCTTCTTCTTCTTTATGTTAGGAATAGATACTATTGTCAGTTTTCAATTTTTAACTGTTTTCCGTTTCCGAGTCACAAAATGTAGGTCAGCGTTACGTCATCTGCAGACGCACAGAGAGAGAGAGAGAGAGAGAGAGACTTTTTTTCTAAGGATAAAATGGATAGAGTACTGTCTTCGGTCTTGTACCTGCTACACTACACGAGAGAGAGAGAGAGAGAGAGCTAACCAATGACGTGTTTAAATCAGCCGAATCGATTCCCCGTTTTTTTTTTTCTTCTTCTTTTTTTTTTTTTAATCCGCGCCACAGAGTCAAGTCGTCCTTTTGCAAGCCATGTGCCATCCAGCGAAAGGTTAACCGCCTTTTGTTTCAAAGCCGATGACGCGAGAGACGATCTCCTTTTGTTTGGCGACGGACGAAGGGTACAAACAAAAGGGCTTTGATATCAGGTGACAGTTCCTTATCCTCGACCGGGAACGTAGGGGTAGCGTTTGGAAGAGGGCTGGGGTGGGGTGGGGTATGGGGACGGAGAGGTGGGAGGTCGCAACAGTCCTACTTACTGACTTCGAGGCTCACAGGTCGTTCGGGTGTGTGTGTGTGTGTGTGTGTGTGTGTGTGTGTGTGTGTGTGTGTGTGTGTGTGACCGCTATGGTTTGAGATGCTTTAGTGACCCAAATGACTGATTGGGATGCAAGGATTAAATACACTCGATGACTGAAAGTTTTCCACTCACTGTTGTACTGGTACGCATACGCCCATCGTATGTATTGAGACTTTTAACGTGCTAATTCCAACTTTGCTAAGCAAACTTACGTTTAGGAACAGTTTCGCTCGTGAGTGCGCCCTGTATGCTGGAAATACTCTGTCTTGGTGATTAGTACGGCTCTTAAAATTAATGCGATATGTACAGTGTTGTTCACACTTTGCGCGAGCGGTCGAACATTCAGATTCTACGATTGTTGTTACACTGCTGGAGCGCTCAGTGTGGTCAGTCGCCGCGTCATCGAGCTTCTGTTGGCTCGGTGCAAGCATTACAGACGTGGTCACTGTGCAGGCGTCAGCGTTGTAATGACAGATACCACGAAAACAGCTCAGAACGATCTGTAGGCACAAAATGATAGCACTGGCCCCTAAGCGACAGAAGCCTAAACGCGAGGCGAAAGCCACAGGGCCTGCCACAACCTTGGCGGCACGCCTGTCTAGGTCACCTTCGGGTCGTTGCAGTTCTCGTTCGCACGGCCAGCAGACGTATATGGCCTGCATTCAGAACGCTACTTAATAATAATAATAATAATACGCGCATTAATATAGGCGCTTTGTCCCAAATATTTGGCTCAAAGCGCCGCGAGCTAAACCCAACACGCACGCTCACGTGAATCACACGCATTCTCTCACACACTGGACATGAACATATTACAATCACGTGGTGCGAAGGGCCAGTTCAGCAATTCAAGTTTTTTTGTTTTTTTTTTTAAATTTTGTGGGTTGAACTGACGTTTCCAAAGCAGAAAAGTTACTTATCAATAACGTAGACTGTTTCGGCTGTGCAGAAGCACTTACAACGGTAACTCTTCCAACCCAAAGTTGTCTTTTGTGAAACGTAACAGCACTACACACAAGCTAGCTTTTCCGAGCAATCGGTTGCTTTCAATTACACTCAAACTCTTACAATCGAACTCCGCCTTCACTGAACCTTCATTGCCCGTGTGAAAATTGTGTGTGTGTGTGTGTGTGTGTGTGTGTGTGTGTGTGTGTGTGTGTGTGTGTGTGTGTGTGCCGTGTGCCGGCCAACGTGCGTCAGTGTGTCAGTGTGTGTGTGTGCCGGTGCCGCGGTGTGTGTGCCGCGGTGTGTGTGTGTGTGTGTGTGTGTGTGTGTGTGTGTGTGTGTGTGTGTGTGTGTGTGTGTGTGTGTGTGTGTGTGTGTGTGTGTGTGTGTTAAGAGCAGCGCTTTATAAAAACTATGTATTATTATTATTATTACTCAAAGTGCGATATCAAAAAGAAATGTGCAAAATCATATCTTTGTTTGGGTCGTGGTAGATAAGTAGGAACCAGGACCGGTGGGAGGGGGGGGGGGATATCAAATAGCAAGGGTGGGTGGGGTGGATGTTTGGGAGTTTAACGTTCAAAGACGGGGCAGCGAGAAAAAGGCCGGCACAAATATTTGGCCCCAGTTGGGATTCGAACTCACGACCCGAGCATTGAAAGTCCAACGCTCTACCATTCGGCCACCCCGGCTCACCGCAAATAGCAAAATGGGGCCATGTACAAATTATTTTCTTTATTAACGCAAAAGATCTCTAACCTTGACACAGCACAACTAAACTAGGCTCTCCGAAAACATGTTCGCAAAATGTCAGACATACAAAGTGCTAAAATACAGGCTGTAATGACAGTTAATAACGGAACATTATTTAATTCTGCCTATTTGCATACTTTTTCCACTTCCGGTGATCGATTTCTCGTATTTTTTTTTTACATATTCTCAAATTCCTCCTCAAAATGCCACGCAAATGATTACAAGTAAAGTGACCTGAACAATTTAGCAAAATTTCAAATGCCAGGGACCGTTTTTTCTTGTCATTTTGGAGGCGCCATTGGATCTGGATGCACCACGTGACATTTGCGCCGCCGTATCCGGATTCCGGAGTTTGAAAATATAAGAAAAAAATAATTGTTTCTTTTCCTTTAAAAATGTGTATCTGATTTTGCTTTCTGCCAAAATTTTGTTACGGAGAAAATAAGCGTGGGTGGGAGAAAGGCAGATTTCTATCGCTGCCCACGTTGTCAGTTTCTTTCTTTCTTTCATTCGTTCTTTCCCTCTCTTTTTTTAAATAATTTTCTGTCTTTTTAGTGCACTTCCGGAACAGCTCGACCCCATGTCAGTTGCACTGCACTTTTTTTAAGGCGGCTGTCCAGACAGGTCAGCGGCGAGCCCGCAAAATCTGCCTCAGCCCTGTGGTAGCGTGCGTGCTGTGCACAACCTCGTAAAAAAAAAAAATAATAATAATAATAAAATTAAAATAAAAGCCAATGATACTCTTGGTGTGGCTAAGAGGATGACCTGACCCTCTAGTCATGTGACTCGGGTTAGCAGTGCACCAGAGATCACGTGATTTTTACGGGCTCGCCCCAGCACTGCAGAGTACAAAGTCAACACTGTCACTCTCGCAGTTTCACGGTGCCCATGGCCAGTCTCTCTGATCGCAATTAACCCAGGAGATGAGCTGCAGGTCAATTCAGTCTGCTGCTGAACTCTGGGCAGACAACATCACTGTTTCCAATCTTCTTGTGCAGCTTCCAACACGGTAAAATACTACTACTGCTACTGCTACTGAAATGGCCAAAGCGGGGTGCCCCATTTCCCTCCGACAGGAACTGATCAAGAACTCCTGTCTTGTCTCGTCTCGTCTCGTCTCGCCCCGTCCTATCCTGTCTAGTCTCGTCTCGTCTCATCTCATATCGTCTCGTCCCATCCCGTCTCGTCTTGTCTCGTCCCATCCCATCCTGTCTCATCTCGTCTCGTCTCGTCTCATTTCATCTCATCTCATCTCATCGCGTTGTGGTTTGTCTTGTCTCGTCTTATCTTGCCTTTTCTCGAATCGTCTCATTTTGTCTCGTCTCGTTTTGTCCCCGTCAAATCAAACCCATCTTTCAGCACGGGCTATTATACGTACAGTTTGGTTACCGGAGAATTGCTACTGTATCAGATGACGGGAAAGCGTAAAAACACAAATGGCAAAGTGCAAACAGCACTCAGCAATCTCTGGGCAAATAACTCAGTCTGAAACGATTTGCCTGCGAAGTTCATGTTTATTGAAAATAAAAATGTCAGATCCGTAAGCTGCTTGACACGAAATACTGACAATTTACTCTCTGGAAAAAAAAAACCAAAAACACCTCTAATAAAAGCTCTCACGAGAGAAGCAACCATATGACTCCGACTGGGTGTGCAAACCACCCGATATGAGTCAAACTCGGGTGTAGATTTCATCGTACAGTTGTCACACCCTTCTTCTCTTGTGTTTCAGTCACGCCTAAGACAGGTGGCACAGCAAGATGGCGGAGTTTTATTTTTCTACCGCCTACTTCGACTGAAACGCTGGGACGACGAGTGCTCTCAGACAAAGCCATGTGCTTCTTCTTATTCTTCTTCTTCTTCGTTCCCTGTACTGGACTCTGCCTCGGATCGTTAGGTTGCTGGGCCCGTATGTAACAGTCGAGGTTAGGGCTTTTAGCCCTGGGTTAGAGTCTAACCTCGAACTAAACTAGCTCAAGGGTTAAATATTCTGTTGTATTTTGTTTTAAATCAAGAAGCGGGCCCATTCCAGCAAGGTGCCTGAGCCGTTATAAGGATGTTTTCTTCCTTTCTTCGCTTCCTTCTGTATTTAATTTTACTTTTGGGTTTCTTTTGTCGTAGTTTGGGTTAGGCCCATAGCCGTGGGTTAAATTAACCTCGACTTTTACATACGGGTCCTGGTTTTAATGAAATCGGTGGTCTTTTGGAGTTCCGTTTTGGTGCCACAGAGTTCGGCCTCTGCTAGCGTTGCTCCATCCAGTGGCCAATGCTGTGTCCTTGCTTCTTGAAAGAGGGGGCAGGACTGCAGAATATTGTCACAGAAGTGACTGTGTGTGTAGGTGTGTGTGTGTTTGTGTGTAAGGTGCGCGTGGGTGCGCGTGTGATTCGTGCTTCATATCTAGTGTGTTATTTTCTTGGTTCTAGGTTGGGGTTAGTAAAGTTCAGAGATTTCACGTGTGGCTACTGCCAGCTAGTGAGTAGTAGGAGTTAGGGTAGTTGAGGGCGTGAGTAGATTTCTTCAGTGCGGGTTGGGACTTGGCGGCGGCTGGCGGGTTGGGACTTGGCGGCGGCTGGCGGGTAGGACCTATCGGGTATTCTTTTTCTTTCTAACTACATGTATTTCTGTTCTTTTCTTCTCTTTCTCTCTGCTATCTAACATAATAGGGAAGTAGGTTAGGCCTTGTTTTGTAGTGTGCGTCGTTGTTGTAATTATTCCTTGTCTTTATTTCTTTATTAAATTCCTTGTTTCTCATCAGTATCGCTCCGTGTTGTTCTTTTATCTGTTTATTGTCGTGTTGTGCTCATCGGGGACTCGCTTAGCC
>JACVVK020000013.1:12500-155000 GCA_018292915.2 Batillaria attramentaria | reverse complement strand
GTTGTGTTTGGAGAGGCTATCCCCCCCACACGTTATTCTTCTCCCTATACTATTGTTCGGGATTTTCCTCACAAATGAGACTGTTTACCTTAATGCAAAGACCTTGAAAATAGAGCTGTCAAACTCTATGTACAGATGCTCAACTTGAACGAAGAAGGAGACAAAAATGTATCATCTGACTGTGAACAGACTGTTTACTTACTTCCATTCTACATGTACCTGCCGTCCACATCTCTTGCTGGCCTAGACAACTTAGGGCCTCCATATACGGTGTATGTTGCGTCCCGTCGCTCTATAGATTTTGCAGGAGAAAATTTGTGAAGATGTTCTTTCGATTTTCTTTTTTGTTGAGCTAAGAACAAAATTTTATTCTTCTCATGTCTGAAGAAAACGAGAGAGAGAGAGAGAGAGAGAGAGAGAGAGAGAGAGAGAGAGAGAGAGAGAGAATTCAATTCAATTCAATTCAATTCAATTCAATTCAATTCAATTCAATATAACTTTATTGTCTGTCGATGGCAGAAAATTTTCTTCTGGCTCACACACACACACACACACACACACACACACACACACACACACACACACACACACACACACACACACACACACACACACACACACACACACACACACACACACACACACACTGCGAGCACATACACCGAGTTTGTATGTACCTAATCTGATCAAAGCTGCTTACTACCAGGATGAAGCGGGATGAGGGAACACGTCAACATACTGGAGCTGATCAAAACGAGAGATGACGCACAGCAGGAGTAACGCAGTAAACGCATCCGTCCTCGCATGAAGGATATGATGTGCAACGAGAAAATAAATTCTGATGACGGGTAAATAATTGTTGTTTGGAGTGGTACACGCCGCAAGAAGTGGGACTCAGTTTGTGAATTACTCACGGTATCAATTCTCGCTTTTTGTTTTACAATCTGAAGTTGCTGATTGAAGATACAGAAGCGAATTACCAAAAATTACCTGACGCTTCCATGCCTGTACTCACACGCCGATCGACAGAGTCCCTAAAAATAGCCACCAATCTGCGCTGTCTAGTTTCTCTTCAGTCTGCAAGCAAATATATGTCGTCCCATCAGTACGCGGTACTTTTCTACGTACGTAGAACAACACACACATACGCTGACCAGAGCCACCACAATGAAAGGGCCGAACTTAGAAATCAGCTTAGAGATGAGAGGAAGGACAGAGCGGCTAAATTCGGGAGGTTTTAAAGAGAAAGAGACAGGCGAATGGGTTGGTGAGGGATAGACAGAGAGGTAGAAAGGAACAGTCCTTAGTTGCCAATGAAGACAACATGCCTGGGAGGCAGTTGGAGCATAGACCGCTCCAACACGGAACCTCCCCGCCGTGAGGCGGTTAGGAAAAAACAACACACCAGAGAGGGGTGCGTTGTGAAGGTCTTCAACATGACAGCCACCACAATTGGTTTGAGATGCTATATTGTGTTCCAAGTGACTGATTCTGATTCACGGATTATGCGCATTCGATAAAAAGTTTTCCACAGCATTCTTGTATGCCTGGCTGACAAACTGCATCGAGACTTTAAGCAATTATTCATGAGTACTGGCTAAATTTTGTGCTACTGGTCCCGTATGTAATAGTCGAGGTTAGGGGTTTTAGCCCTGGGTTAGAGTCTAACCTCGAACTAGACTAGCTCTAGGGTTGAATTTTCTGGGTTTTTGTTGTTGTTGCTGTTGTTGTTTTGTTTTAAATCAAGAAGCGGGCCCATCCCAGCAAGGTGCCGAAGCCAATGCTGTTATAGAAGGAATTTGTTCTTCCTCTCTTCGCTTTCTTGTTTATTTAATTTTGCTTTTGGGTTTCTTTTGTCCTAGTCTGGGTGAGGCCCGTAGACGTGGGTTTAATTAACCTCGAGTTTTATATACGGGCCCTGGTCTTTTATCGTGCGTGCCTGTTTATAGTTTGTTTTGAAGTTTGAAGTTTCGTGTTTTCTGTGCGCGGGTTTGTTGTTGTTGTTTTGGTTTTCTTTCGCCAATGGTCTAGATACGCAACAAGAATGCAATCGTGTAATGGCTTGATGGTTTGTGCGTCAAAAATTCTTCATGGGTACAACCACACAGAATGAAACGTAGAACGTGAAGAAGTAGAATTAACCATAAACATACATAATTTACGCAGTCATCTATGTCTGTCAAGTAACTAAAAGCACGGAATACCTAATAGGAAACTAATCACCCAAATTAGGGCACTTGCGTTAAATTGGTGAGTGTTGTGTGAGCGAAGGAGAAACACAGCGCTCATCATGCTCAATTATTTACACGTGTGAAAGTGGATCAACCGCCCACACCAAATGGCGCACTGATCAGTACAGACAGAGCACCATTGACTGAACATCTTTCGAAGACAGCCCGTTCTGATCATCCAAATTAGGGCACTTGTGTTCATTGGTGAGTAATGTGTGAGCGAAGGAGAAACACAGCGCCCATCCTGCTCAATTATTTACACGTGTGAAAGTGGATCAACCGCCCACACCAAATGTCGCATACAGACAGAGCACCACTGACTGAACATCTTTCGAAGACAATTCGTTGTGACTTCGACCGCTATTCTAAGCGGTAGTAAACTGAAAGATTTGTGTTTACTTCAACACGTTTGCCCGTTTCCTCTGACTGTGAGAACAGGGTAGTTTTGTGTGTAACCTTTCCAAAATTTGAAAATAAATGCAATTCTAAATTCGGAAACTTAAGTTGCTGAGCTGACCCTTCGCACCACGTGATTGTCATGTGTTCATGTCCAGTGTGGTGAATGCGTGTGGTCCACGTGAGCGGGAGTGTTGGGTTCAGCTCGCAGCGCTTTGAGTCAGTTAAAGAAATTGGGTAAAGCTTCTACACAATACTCAGTTATTAGTATTATTATTATAATTATCATTATTATCGCAGTCAAGGATACACAAACTGTGGCCGAACTGGCAGTCTGATTGGACTGAATAATGCCGGTACAGCTAGGGGTAGCTGTCCTTCCCTCCCATAAACTGTAGGGCCGTCCACAATCACATCTTGTGTGGGACGTTAACCCCAACTAACTAACCAGTCTCTCGAATTCCATCCAGGATTTCCTTTTCCCGAAGTCCTGATGAAACCGGTGTGTCGCCAATAAGACATTTAGTCTGCCGAACCCTAACCTTTTACGTCCAGCTCGACAACGGGTTGTAATTGAAAGACCGCGAACGATTCAGTTGCCGGTGCGTTAGAAAAGACGAGAATACCAACATGTTCAAACACACTCACAGCCCTGATGGCTTCGGGGATTAAATTTGTCTTGTCTGTTGACCTCAGAGTGTTTTTTTTTTTGTTTTTTTGTTCAGTTTTAAACTTTTCCCATAGTTCGTGAAAGTGCATTGAAAACCACCACAACCATCATCACCATCATCGGTAGAAGGTCCTGGTTAAATACTGGACCCTGTGACACGTTTGTCAGTTAGTTATTTAGGGCTTGACGCCGCGCAAGCAACAGGGACTATTTCGTGGTTAAGCAACGTCTTTCTCCGTCAGGTCATACAGAAGGGCTGTTTCACTAAAACAATACTGACGTAAATATAAAACAATATGTTAAAAATCTATCCAGTTTAAATGAGAAACTAGTTACAGGACTTCGTAAAAACTAGACATATTAAAGTCAAAGCAAGTCCATGTTGTTTGGAGCGATTATGCTTCAAGAATACTGCAGTTTAAGTGATAAACTAGTTACAGGACTTCGTAAAAACTAGACATATTAAAGTCAAAGCAAGTCCATAGTGTTTGGAGCGATTATGCTCACTTCAGTTTAAGTGATAAACTAGTTGCAGGACTTCGTAAAAACTAGACATATTAAAGTCAAAGCAAGTCCATAGTGTTTGGAGCGATTATGCTCACTTCAGTTTAAGTGATAAACTAGTTGCAGGACTTCGTAAAAACTAGACATATTAAAGTCAAAGCAAGTCCATAGTGTTTGGAGCGATTATGCTCACTTCAGTTTAAGTGATAAACTAGTTGCAGGACTTCGTAAAAACTAGACATATTAAAGTCAAAGCAAGTCCATGTTGTTTGGAGCGATTATGCTTCAAGAAACAGTACTGATGATGCTGTCAGGAGGAGGGGGGGGGGGGCACCCTGTGACACGTACATGGAAAAGTAAAACACGTGACTATTATTAAAACAACAGGACAACCGGTCCGTTTTATAATGTATTTATTGTTGCATCTTTGAGTCCACCAATACACCAAGAACTGAATGTTCAGCAAGCATACAGCATCGTTACAACAGAGTACATGTAGCTCTCCATTGGTCTTCCAGTTTAAAAAAAAAATCACCAATAAATATTGGGGGGTAAAAGGCGGAATGGTACGGTAAGAAAATGGCCGAATGAATAAAATGTAAAGAGAAAAGACCAGCCCGATTTGCACTTTATCAGCAGGAAGTCTAGGGTACATGTACGTGTAACAATGGTTCCTAGAATTAAAAAAAAAACCACAAAAAACTGTCGTATAAAAGACAATGAGCAGGTAATCTCGCTCTATATACTACTCCGTGATCGCCCTTCCCACAACAAGCGGAAATGAGATCTGTAGCTACGGAACTGAATACTTGGGACACTACATGTACATACAATGCCAGTGCTATGGTTGCACTGTAAACAATTATGTGACTTATGAAAACACACACAAACACTCGGTACCAATGGTACGACCAACACAAAGCAGCGTAAGTAATGTACATCAAGGTAACACACAGACAAACACATCTGCAACACAGCGATTTACAATACGGCTGTAACATAGGCATCATACTTCTCACTTCTGGGTATACCATACAGGAGTCCTGAAGTAAACAAACCTTTGAGCAGACAGACAGACATATATATGGCCGTTTTCTTTGCCCTAACTGTCGTTTTCAGGAAGTTACCCATGATCCTGCATTTCTTTGGAGGGACAGACATCTGGCCAGTTTCTGTGCCCAATGTACAGTGCCATTTTCCTGAAGTTAATGACACTGTGCCATTTCTTTAAAGTAACAGACAGGCATTCAGCCAGTTTTTTGTCCAATGTACTGTGTCATTTTCATGAAAGTTAATGATTTTATCATCATTTCTCTGACAAAATGAAATCATTATGTGAGGGAAATGTGCTGACGTGAGTTTGTCCCCATACAAATGACACCAGAACGTGCAAGACCGAATCGGTACAAAATCAGGTGAAGATTCATTCACACAGTTTGGGCAACTGACAGTTAGAGTGCTCTTTCGGGTCAAGTCATCCCCAGAAGATGAACTTCTCTGTACGAAATTCGTTTATAAACCACAATTTACGATGCCTCACTGCCATAGAGAAGCAGCGATCTGCACATTCTCCGAATTACGATATATCTCTGTCTGTGTACAGAACACAAAATGTGAGTGCAGAGAAGAGAATCTGCATTACTTTGCACTATGCTGTCATTCATATCAGAGGTCGGCTCAAAGCAGATCGAGTTACTCTCTAGTCAGAAGGGAAAAAAGAAGAAGAAAGGTTTGTGACCATGTGAGAACCCAATTACCTGTACCTCAGCGTAAGGCCATTTTGAAAGATAAGCAACATAATCATAAACTGCCAAACTGGGGTTCAGATTCACTGTGACAAGCTTCAACGATAAGAGACATTATCTCTGTTTCTGCCGAGATGTAGTGCCAACTCTACCTATATCTTCGCGTATCTGGAAAGTAGCAGCAGTGATTACTTTTAACACAACCAAAGCCAACGAACGACAAACGCCCACCTGCCAGCCTCGAATGAGAAATTAACAGCCTGACGTTCTGACCACTACCAAAACCGCTTTCACTAACAAGCAGTAAGCAAGCCGGAGTTTACTTATCGGTTCTTGCTTTTACTGACGTCAGCTAACTGTGGCTGTTAACAGTAATCTGCATCTGATAGCCCACGAAACAAAATGTGGTGCTCCAAGTACAGAACAAAATATGCTCAATGGTGGCAATATTCACGCAGAAAACCAGAACTGCTGTCATTGCCACTGCCTTAAAGATCAGCTGGATTAAATTAACAACTCCTTACAACAAATTTTTGTTCCTTCCCCAACTTTTAGCTCAAAGAACAAATTCCCCAATCTCACTGTCCGGGCAATCTACTATTGAAGCAAATGACAAACACACAGAAATTGGCAAATTGAAACAAACAAAAATCACATGAAGTAACTTCAATGATAAAAGCAAAAGCGATTATCGGCAGGAATCACACTCGATTCTAATCACAGACAGATAATTCACAAAATTAGTTACAGCATTCCAAGCAAAGCCATCAGTGTGAGTGCCCACCGCACAACAGAGCTATGGAAAAGTAAAACACCAACACCTTTCCGGCGTGTAAAAGAACAATAAAATGGCTACATGCTTGCTGGCACTATGAGAATACATACACTTGCCTCTAAATACAGACAGACAGACGGGCACACACACAAAAATCTCTCTCTTTCTCTCACACACGCTCTCTCTCGCTCTCTCTTTCTCACAGCCATACAGAGTACAGACTATTGTACACGGCAAAATGCGGTGTGTCCAGGGCTGTATATCGAACAAAGTCCCCCATGACCAACGTTTACAAGGAATTATGTAACGGTGACTGATTGTGCTGGTACGATGTAAATCTAAACCCTTGATTACTTGATTACTGGGTGTGATGTTACAATGTTACAATGACCGTTAGGTTACAATCATCTGCTTATGCACACGTACATGTAGCTGCATCATAGAAATGGGCTGTTACAGTGGATGGAGAGTTGTGAAGGGGTGGGGCTGGGAGGGTGGGGGCTGGAGGATCATCAATACAATAATACTTGTGTTCAAAACAAACCAAACAAACAACAACAACAGAAACCCATTCAAAAAAAAAAAAAAAAAAAAAAGAAGCAAAATGAAGCCTTGGCAGTTCCCGAAGGCATTTTCACATTGAAAGCTGAAGCGGTAAAACCAGTGTTGTGTCCCCCAACAATACTCAAGAAACGCATACCTGCCGTTAGGTTTCACAATTTCAAACCGCAGACAAACCAAGACAAAACAACAGGGCCTCATATCCGCATCAAATTTGAAATGTTCGATTACTTTCTCACGAAGACGGACTCGTGTCCTAAAATTTCTGAACTACAGTCATCACAAGTCAGGACATTAATGTCCTATACTTTCTGCACAATAGTCATCGCGAGTCAGGACACTAATGTCCTACACTTTCTGCACCATAGTCATTGTGATTCAGGACATGAATGTCCTACACTTTCTGCACTATAGTCGTCATGACACAGGACATTGATGTCCTATACTTGTTCTGGCCAGCTAGGACATTTGTCCTATATATAGGTCCTGTGGAAATGAAGACCTACAACAGTGAAGAAAACCAAAACCGACTATTACATGGACAATATCAAAACAAATACCTGATTACTGATGGTGATACTGTTCACAATAATATTGTTCACAAGGTGAGGCAATACATAACGTGTATGTATTGGGCAAAGTGCCTCACTATGGTGACCGTGGTATTTTCCTGGGACTTTTCTTTGTAAGCCACAGGTCTTGTTGGTACATTTAGTGTCAGAAAGTTCACAATCACGCAGATGTAAGTCTGGACGAATCTGGATTAAAAATATGGGAGTATACATGTCTATGTGCCTGGAGGTCTATGTTCCTACAGCAACCCTAACTCTCAGCATTCAATGACATAAGGAACACAATGTGCCAGGAACACAGACCTCCATTAACACAGATCTCCCCTGGGAACACAGACCTCCGTGAAGACAGGACTGACCCCTAAAACATGAGTGCACAAAGATGAAACGCTTAGGGGATGGTAAGGGTGGAAACTAAATCACCATTTAAATACTGACACGACGCATTCAATACAATATTGGCTTTAGTGCTTGTCTGCCTCAATATAAATGCAAGAATACCACTGTACAAATGCCCTTTCAGTCAGACTGCCTGGTGTTCAATTTTTCACCCAATTTACCAGTACAAATTTATGCATTTTCCTCCGTCAGGTAAGGATACAAAAAAACACGAAGGCACAGCACGAGCATTATCCAGAAATAGTGACAAGAGCAGCCGTCTCAGATCTAAATTTACATCAATATCAGTCGTAGTACACAATATACGCCAAGAGTGACAGACAATATGCCCATTACACGCCGAAGCAGCTCAGTTTTCACACCAAACAGTGAAGAAAAATGTACATGTATCGTTTGAATGTTAACATTTGGAGATGTACCATACCATGCTGGAAGGGTTTCAGGAAGTAATTGTGGTCTGCTTTAAATTTTTAAAAACTCTTGAAATCATCAGTGACACTGCACAATGTTGGTGGGTTTTTTTTTTGGTATGACTAACCTTCTTCTTAGTAAACAGATGGAAAATTTACCAAAAGCCCTGCTACTAAACACCCTACTATTATTTCTAAAATGAACAAATATTTATAACTAACATTATTATTACCAAAATGAACAAATAAATTTGTGAAATCCAACAGTACTCCTTTTAGGAACTTGACACAACTCTGTAGCGAGCTAAAGAAAAAAAAAAACAACGCATGTCAAACAAGAAAAAAACCCACAACAAATTAATAGGACAGGAGGCAATTTATCAAAATTCTACCAGAGCGTGGTGTTTCTACATGTACAGCTGATACATGTATACCGATACGATCTTTAGTTCAACAGTGTATAAATTTGCTGTTGCCCCAAACAAAGCCATGCAAGTCCTGTAGTGTACTGGTTCTTTCATGTCCAGTCCACGTCGCAAATAATGAACACGCATACATAAATATATATATGTGAGTTTTAAACCACCATCATGACACCTGAGTTTCCGTATCACCTCATTCAGAATACACGTACGGTACTAAAGTATAAACATGACTGTCTAATGGTATGCAGAAGCACAGTGCACTTGCTTCAAAATAACCAATGAAAGAAGAAAACAAAACAAAACTAAAACACCATTAAAAAACAAAAGGAACTAAAGGAAACAAAACATTCCCACTTTGAGCTAAAAATCTTAGGGTTCAGTGATAGCATACTGACAAGATAGACATTACAAACTCCAAATACAGCACATATAAAATGCAGTTGTTTGTGATTACTCATTTACTGACACAAATGGTAGATTGAACCAATGTACAATAACAAAACCTTTTTTTCGGCCATTAAAGTCACAATTCACATGACACATAATTATGTAGCGGTATAACTCGTTACAAACTCCTTGTAAATGCCTGTGGTATTAAGCTGAGAAACTGTGCCAATTATGCAATACATATATCCAGAACTGAATAATGGTCAAAATCTGAGAAAGTTCTAAGATGCTCAAGCTTGAGTAATTTAAGCCATCAAAAACAACGCCACAATTATCTAATAACCGGGTAAGCGCAATGGATCAGACTTGACCAGAAAATAAATGAGGTAAAAATCTCTCTATCTCTCACTGTCTCTCTTGAGTCTCTTTCACACACACATGCACACACACACACACACACACACACACACACACACTCTGTCACACACGCATTGGCACACCAACAGCGGCAGGTCACAAAAGCACACTTATGTATCCCACAAAAGCCAACATGCCTAGATAGTTTGTTATTGTGTCTATGACAAAAACAGCCTTTGGGTTAAAAACATCACGTCTTACAAACTACACAAACTTTACTTTATACCTTCAAATGTCACACTTTCTCCTTCTTCGTCATCTGATGTCTCCTACAGTGTTACACTGGTACATGTATACATGTATAGTCAGCTTACTGAGCTTAGCAGTCTATAACTGCTACAGGCTTTCAGTAGTTAAGCTCTCAAAAATGTTTGTGTAAGGTTTCATATCACCACCCCAAAAGGATAATTTACAAATCTGTTTATGCAAACACTGCCTTCCTTGTCTGCTGTCATTTTCTTTAGTAACGTGCGTGTATGTGTGTGTGTGAGCATACATGCGAGTGGATGAGAAGTTTGTTGGAAAAAAACAACAACTGAGAGACCTGAAACAAGCATCATTTTCTAATTTGGTCTCACACTCTCCTTATAAAATACAACAGCCTGGTCCTTCACACACACACACACACACACACACACACACACACACACACACACACACACACATGTTCACAGGCACAACTTATCACTGTATCACACACGCTGCCGAGTTTGAACCATCATTACCAGCAGCCTTTGCAAAGCAAATGGCTTGCATCCAGCAGTTCTGGCTGAGTTCATTATCCGCATGAATGTAGTAGGTTCGTCCAGTTTCCTTGCTCTTTATACGGAATGCAAACTGCTTCTTGTCTATACTGCTTTCTGATATCTCCGCATCTGACAAAGGGATCCGTTTGGGTTTCCCCTGTAACAAAATGAAAATAATTATTGACATCAAGTCTCCAGAGAAATTTACATTTTCAATATTCATTATCAATAAATGCATTAAATATGCAATTCTGGCAATGATATCTTTCGCCTTATGATTTGATGTAATTTTTCAGTTCATAAATTGTGTTTTATGTCCAGGCTTAAATTCAACTTTATACAGATTTAATAGGTGCATTACACTGGTCCGTGATTTATTTATCTGACTATTAAAAGTACATACCGCTCTTGCTTTTATTGAGTTACAGTTTTCCTCATAAAATATAAATGTTTGGAAATGTGCATCAAAATCGAAAACATGTTGCAATCCTAACCCAAATCTGCACATCCTGATGACAAATTGTTCATTGGCTCTGTTCAGGTCGCAGATGTTAGACTGACATGTAGCAAACCTCGACTCTGACCGCTTTGTTATTTAACACGATTTACACACGGAAAGTGTTTATCTTTCACCTAAAGCATATTGACTTAGTGGGAAACCCCACATGAGGAAAACAACGCATGTATTTTAAATGAGGAAGAGCCGTTATCCTGCAACCACAAGGACGGAATACCTCAGGTGTGCTGTAGTAGAAAAGGTCGCAGTTTTTCAGGACGAAATACACGCGTTTCCACTTTCTCGTTAGCCTCGCCCTTTTCATCAGGTATCCCTTGATTTCATTCGGCTCGATTTCGCTGCCAGCATGACTGTCTGAGCGGTTTGACAGGCTATTTGTGTGGCTTCCAGAAACAGAATCCGAGCAGGAAGCCATGTTGACTGTTATGACGCACCTGTCAACATTGTCACAAGTCGATTCGCTATTTGTCGCAAAATCGATAAACAAACGAGTGATCATGTTCCAAAATGATTGAAGAACAATGGCTTCAATAACTGTAAACACACTTTCTATTCAGTGTGCTTTTGTATGAAGAGGCCGTAAGCAAATCTTTTTGGAAATTGGTTTTACGACATGCCGTCAAGGGATAAAATCTGAAGAAAAGGCTCGCAAATCACCTGTGTGTGTGTGTGTGCGTAGAGTTACTGATGGTAAGCCGTGGCTTAAAAGTTTCCGTCGACTTTTTTCTACCACTGACGTAAGATGTAATACATTTTCTTTTGGTATCGTGTCACAAGGAGGCGTTCTATAAGGCGTTGGCTTCTTCTGAATGCAGGTTTTTCAGGAGATCCTGGGTGTCGCTCCGTGAGGCAGCACACAGCTCGGGCTGTGGCTGTCATTCTTGTCGTCTGGTGTGCGGCGCCATAGCTCGGCATTGCAGGTGTCTGGCAGAAGACGCCAGTGTCACACACCGCAGAGACACGGGCACACGCATGTGGCAAGATGTCGGAAGAAGGGAAAGGGAGATGTACGTTCTGGATGCAGATTGGATTCATGAGGGAGCAGGCCGTATGTGACGGTGACATGACGCTTCCAGCGCTAAAGGACTTGGCATGTCAATTCGTGGACAGAAAGGTAAGCATAGCTTCTCAAGCTTTCCCAACGATTTTCTTTACGCCAGTTTCCGCTAACACTAGAGTCTATTTTAACAGTGTATGTGGCCACGCCCAGGGCTCAGATGGCTTTATTTCCTATTTTCTGATGACACTGATGCATGAAAGGACAATAATAATATATATTTACCACTGTACATGTGCTGTGTGACAGGTCAAACAAGAGATGCCGTTTTTACTGGTATGTAAAAAAAAAGTGGTGGAATGGGTGTGCTCTTTCACTTTCCCTGTGGTCACTAAATACCACCACTGCTGTGAGAAGTTTGAAGAATGCTCTGATGAATGCTTTCAGTCCCGAAGTTCATTTCAGTAGTTGTGTTCATTTCATGGTCTAGATTAAGTAAACTTACGATAGCCTCATCTCATTTGTGAGAAGTTTTTCCAGGGTTATTTGATGAAATTTGTACAGTGTACAGTTGAGAGAACAATTAACAAAAGCTTTGTTTTTACTTGACATTAATAATGCAGCTAAATCACAAGTCAAACAGCACTTGTGCGGGTGCTCATAATTTATTGATTGTTTGGACAAATGGCTTGTGAACACACACACACACACACACACACACACACACACACACACACACACACACACAGGTCACCAGACAAAGTATGTCCTGTCACTGCAAGTCCCAGTGACAGTGAATGATACATGTATGTATGCAACTTCACACATCACAGGGTATTCAGCCTTCCACTTTCAGGTGACATATATTGTACACTCTGTACATCTGTTGGTAAGACCAAGCCCCAAACAAGCAGGTGTTACTCCTGTGATCTGTGAAAACTTCAGGGAGGGGCAGGAGTGGGGGGAAGGGGGGGGGGGTAGAGACTCACAGCTGACAGCAGCCATAGCCCTAGGGCTAGGGGAGTTATGCCACTGCGACAGGTTTCAGTGTCAATCAAATCCAAGCTCAAGTAGGTTGATGCACTGACTGGCATAGTGGGAAGTATTTTGTCCCAGATAATCCTTAACGCCGACAGATATATATATATCAAACATAGGATAAGGTTCTTGTACTTTACTCATTCACCCAAGTGCTAGAAAAAGTGGAAGTTAAATGAGAGCTTAACACTCAGCTATATTCGCCATTCGAGTCTAATTTCCAGTCTTGTATAAAATGTGTGATGTAAATTTATACATGAAACTGATGACAGATTTAACAAATAAATAATAATTAAACAACAAGAACATGTGCAGGAATTTTTGTAAGGACCTGAGCAATGAAAGTGAAAAGTAGAGTTGCGTAACTTGTGATATTTGTGTGTGTCAGGGCTGATTATTGGCATGATCACTGTCAATCAAATCCAAGCTCAAGTAGGTTGATGCAGTGGCTGGCATAGTGGGAATTATTTTGTCCCAGATATATCTACACTTAACACAGACAGGCATACCAAACATAGGTTCTTGTAGACTTTACAAGTATTTTACTCATTCACCCAAGTGCTAGAAAAAGTGGAAGTTGAAGGAGGGCTTAACACTCACGAGCTATTTTTGTCTTGCAAGTCTAATTTCCGGTATCGTATAACATGTGTGTGTGGTGTATGGATTCAGCTGATGACACTATTGTCGTAGTATTGACAGATTTAATGAATGACTTAATGAGTAACAATTAAACATGTGCAGGAATTTTGCTAAGGACGTGAGCAATGAAATTGAAAAGTAGAAAACTGTGTATCTTGTGATATAATTTGTGTGTCAGTGATTATCAGTGGCATGAAGTCACTTGGGATAGATACTGCAGGCATGTTTTGCAATTGCAAGACAAGTTCATTCTTACCCACAACCACCTCCATTCCTCCATACTAAATAATAGCTTGAGTTTCAGACTTGACCCAAGTGTTTCTGTGCTAGTTTTGTAGCTAACTGTTACACTTTTGCTGCGCGTCCTGCAGTGATTTAGTACTTTTTTGTGTGGATCATCCTTTTATTTTGAGGATAGGTATGAGATCTTGTTGTTCTAACTCGGCACATGCCGACATGGTTATCTTCCCAGTTAATAATCTGTACATTTTATATATAAAGTAGTGTGTTTGATGTGCATGTGACAGCATTGTGAAGACCAACTTTCAACTACTACTGTTGTAAATTTATACATGTATTAGGATTTTGTTCCCTTTGCGAACTTGTCTCTAGGCCAGAAAAAAACTCTGTTGTCTTGGCTGATTGTTTATTTTGCCAACCCTTGTAGACTTTTCATGCTCTTTGAAATGAAAGAAAAAGTAGCAAATGATGCAAGCGACATGTATGCATCTTTTGTCACTTGGTTACTGCCCCTGGCCCCTGCTTGTCTAAGCTGGACAACTCAGTGCATGTTTGAGTTCTATTGATAGCAGCAGCAACACTCACGTGGTTAATAAAAATAAAACACCTGCTCTGACCTGACCTGCACAGAGGTAATATGACACATTTTACCCTTTTCTGCTCTATGTGTGACACTAATGTGACAGGTGTGCATGTCCTAAAAAAAAGGAAGTGTTTTCTACTGTCTAGGCCTCCTTTTCAGTTTTCATCACTAGCATAAATTTGTGTAAATGTTTATGCTGAGTTAACAGAAAAATTAAGATCCTGTAGCTATTTGTTTTGTTTTGTTTTGGAGAAAAGCTTGTGGTACATTTACACACTGAACAAGTGCAGTGTAAAATTTTCTTTCCAAGAGCTTTAGAAATAGAAGTTGAGTAGAAATCAAGCAGTAAAATGAGCTCTTCTTGTGCTAGTTGAAGTTTCATTCTGTAAATCATCACCCTGAGGTGCTGTTCAAACAGCTGGCCATATCACTTTTAACGGGATTTTAACTTCATGCCATCATGGGTTTAGTATTGCAGTGCTTGATTACTTTCGTTTTGAGAGAGAGCATAGGAGTAGAGGATAACTGAAGGGTTTTATCACCTTTGAGGAAAAGGCTGGAGAAGTGTGAATTTCCTTAATCTTAGACATTTTGAAATTCAGTTGTATTTCATTGGATTCGGAGTATTCATTTAGTGAAGTATGGTTTGCCAGTGTAATGCCCTTCCGTTCGCATTGTGCCATCTTCATTATTGACATTAGATTCTCACCAGTGTCCTTGGGTTTAATTGGATATTCCATGACGGAATATGACACCCCTTAATTTAATACATGTATAAGGTGTCTGGTTCTGTCCAAGATATGTCCAACGTCGGCATTCATATCATTAACAGGGCTGCGCTGTGCCGATTTTGGTAACTGCTACAACTTACACTAGTTACAGTCCCATACATGTAATTGTTTGAGTAAGGGAAATTTTGGCTGCTCCCTGGTGGGGTGGAGAGTCACCACAGTGCGCCCCCCCCCCCCCCCCCCCCCCCTCATGATGTTTTCCCTTCCGCAGCCCATCCGGTTTGGATTGGGATTTTTGAAGTGCTCATGTACATACATACATGTATGTGATATTTGTTTGTGTGTGTACACAAAGGCAAGATAGGCCCTGTAAACCAGTTTGACTGGATATGGTTAGGAAACATCCCACCAGATTCCTCATCACCCGGGTTTCGAACCAGCGCATCAGGTTCAGTAGCGGGCGCCCCAACCCCAAAAGCGCCAAATCCCCTGTGTCAGTGTATAGATTGTCACGGATCTCCGGCACTAGAGCCGCTTCTCCCGCCGACCATTGGTTGATGACAGAAGATCAGTGTCCTGGGAAATAATTAGCCTGAGTCACCACGTAGACCAGGATTCCTCGTGTTGGCTGTGCGTTAGCACTGGCTGCTACATTGATTTTTTTGCCTTCAAGTGGCTGGAAGCGAGCGAGCCAGCCAAGCTAGCGGTATAATATTTCATGGTCTGTGAGCAGGCTGGAGAGAGAAAGGGTTGCTGCTGTCATGCGTAGCATTGTTGTGAGGGGGGGGGGGGGGGGAGGTAAAACAGCTGTCTCAGTGTCTGCGACATTGGATACACTGAGACAACAGAATTAGGAACAAACCACAAACCTTGACGCAATCCAAGGCTGGGAACATTCTGGTGCGTGGGAAAGACGTATAGTTCCTGTGTCACGCAAAACCCCTCTCGTCTCACCACCCATCCCCCGCTCCCCCTCCCCCCACCCCCGCTTGATTATTTTTTTTTCACATTGTTATTTGCTCAAGCGTGGATACAGCCTGGAGAGTTTGTTTTGAATTGCAGTGGTTGGGTTTGGAAACTTCTCGCGTTTTTTGTTGTTGAAGCTGGAGGTGCCACATGCAGTGTTTTGCTTCTGCTGCAAACCATTACATGTATAATTTTCATTTTTAATCTTGTGATAAATTTGACACGTCAGCATATATCGCAATGTCAGGAATTATATACAGTCAAACCTGTGTAAGGCGGTCACCCAAGGGACTGGGTCAAACTGACCACCTTAGACAGGGTGACCGGGTTATCCAGGGTGTCATGTCAACAGCTAGTGTGTCAGGGGATCCTCTGGGGTGACCAGGTTAGACAGTGGTTTGGCTTATACAGGTGACCGCCTTGGCAGGTTCGACTGTATATCCTTTAACGCATGACTGTTGACTTTTTTTGCTGCTGATCTTTTACATGTATGTGTTGTGTAAAGGCCTACTAAACTGGCCATATGGCTCAGTTGGTTTAGCATCTTTTCCTTGTTGGGAGGGTCGTGCGGTTTGAATCCGAAAAAGGACGTAATTTGTACAGGCTTGTTTGTCAGTGTCCCTGTCAAAATCACCCATATGATATGGTGGAGAAAAGATGTTGAACTTTCAACACCCATTCAATCCCGTGCTATTTGACAATCATTTGATTTCCAGGTGTGTGTGTGTGTGTGCGCGCGCTCTGGTGTGTTCTAACCATTTCTTTAAAGGGAGCGCTAAAAGTCTAAATCAACTCTGGCGAACCTTGAATGCACAGCTGAGATACCTTATCATTCATTTATGTTGATTGATTCATGAGAGCTTTGTAATTGTTCCTACTGTAGAAACCTTGGGCTAAATTTAAGATAATATATCTTTCAAATCATTTTATGGCTATGAGTTATGTAAATTTGTCAGAGGATAAATTATGCCTGTTACTAAGCGCACATCATTTTGCTAAGGCTCTGCGAGCTTTTATCCGTCACTAATGTAATGAATATATATATATATATATATATATATATATTTCTTTGAGTTTGAGGTTTTCAAGTACTTTTGCTTAGTGAAAGTAAAAGGTTTCAGGGTTAGGGTGGTAGTAGTGTGGGTTGTGTACATGTATGTACATGTATGCTTATTTGATGATAATTTTAACACTTATGGACTTTACATTTTGTATACAAATCTATTGGTATTCTTTTCACAGTTTTTCTGTTCAGAAATTTTCCATTCGGCTTTTTTCTTCTTTCTTCTTTTTTTACCTTTGCTCTCCCAGGTAATCAGGTCTAGACAATTTCTCCTAAACGTCAGACTAATGGCCTCTTTCCCCGCTAGAGGAAATGCAGGGAACATGGTACAAGTCTGCATCAGCAAGAATTTTAAGAATTTCAGCAGTCAGAGTCATCAAGCTTTCTAATGTCAAATGGTGAAAGTGCCTACATAAATATAAAATAAATGCGCTTTGGCCCTTTTAGTTTAGCCAGTTAAGCTCTCACTGAGTGCTCAGGTTGTAATTTTGAAGCTCGGCTATGAGCCAAAAATTTGTCCTCGCTTTTGCCTCGTTACTCCGTCTTTGATAAATCACCCTTATGCGGTGGAAAAGGACGTTCAGTTTGCGACTAGCCAACCAGCCAAATAGCAGTAGCTCCTTGTATTACTTTGTCGGGCGACAGCGGTAGTACTAACAGTACAATTAGAAAGCCAGAGCACCTCCCATCCAGGCGGGCATGCCGAGACAGTGACAAGTGGCCAGGATTTGTTTGCTGTATGTATGTTGCCGCTTCCTGATTTGTGTGTTTCCGCGTTCGTTCAGTCTCCAACCAGACGTGGTTATATCAGCCTCGGGCCCGAGACGCTGAGGTCAACGGAGAAAAGGTCACCAGAACAAAATACCGCCTCGCCGACCCGGTATGAAATTCACTTTGTCTGGTCGGTATTTCAGCAGACTCGGCAGAGTACGTGGTAGCTTGCTGAAAATCACAATGTGAGCGTCGACAATACAATAACTCGAAGAAAATTGTCTGCCGAAAACGTGAACTCGGCACCCTTGAAAGTTTTCTGTGTCTCCAATTGATTATCATTACACCGCGGGCCTGTGTACGGGTCAGGGCAGTGTCAGAGCAAGTCTTATGGGGGGAGTTATGCTGTGTTAGCTCTCGTAGACTTGCTTCTATTTATAGCTGAATAGCGGCGAACGCAGGCCCATCAAGAAGAGTAGATTGGGGTTTCTTATTCCACGATTTCTTCAGTATTAGAGACCGCAGACTTATTACAGTTGTCGCAGTTTCCAAATAGAGCCGGCGTTACGTCCTTTGTATACGAGTTAGAGTTTCTTACGTGGCATCCCCCCCCCCCCCCACACACACACACACACTGTCAGCTTGCATCTTTGCTTCTAGCATACAGCAGTAAACCTCACATTCGTTATTACCACTTTTAGAAGATTGCTCCTAAATGCCAGCCTAGTACCCTTTTGTTCCGTCAGAGAAGATGCAAGAACGTGTTGTTTCAAATACCAAATTACTTACTTAGGCCCTTGGCTCCACGTGGAGCATAGGCCATCGACAACCCTTCGCCATCGCACTCTGTTCTGGGCCAGTCTTGCCACTCCAGTCCAGTTGGTACCCTGCTTACATAGCTCTGCCTCAGTGTCCCGCCTCCAGCTGTTGCGAGGCCGGCCTCTCTTCCTTTTCCCCTGCGGGTTCCATGTCAGGGCTTGGCGTGTGGTGCTGGATGCTGGCTTCCTGAGGGTGTGTCCAATCCAGCCCCACTTCCTCCGCAGGATCTGCTTGGCCACTGGTTCCTGCCCCGCTCGCTCCCACAGCTCTTCATTCCGGATCTTCTCTGGCCATCGGATGTTGAAGATGCGCCTCAGACAGGTGTTGAGAAATGTCTGGATCTTCTGCTGCATCGTCTTCGTTGTCCTCCATGTTTCGCATCCGTAGAGCAGAACTGACTTCACGTTGGAGTTGAAGATGCGAAGTTTGGTTCTTATGCTGACAACTTTGGATGCCCAGACGTTCTTCAGCATGACCATTGCTGCCCTTGCCTTGCCGATTCTGGCTGTGACGTCTCGGTCTGTGCCTCCCTGTCCATCAACCACACTCCCCAGGTAGACAAAAGACTCCACCTCCCTGATGGGCTCTCCACCGACTGTGACTGGTGTGTTGGCAGTGGTGTTGATCTTCATCAGCTCAGTTTTCTTCCTGTTGATCTTGAGCCCTGTTCCAGCTGATGTGGCTTCCAGGCGCGTAGTCTTGTCCTGCATCTGGCTGTGGCTGTGAGACAGGAGCGCCAGGTCGTCCGCGAAGTCGAGGTCATCCAGCTGCGTCCAGAGTGTCCACTGTATCCCGTTTTTCCTGCCTGCTGTAGTGGTCTTCATGATCCAGTCGATGACCATGAGGAAGAGAAACGGGGACAACAGGCATCCCTGGCGGACTCCGGTCTTCACCTCGAAGCTTTCTGACAACTGGCCAGCATGGGCAATCCTGCAGCTCATGTCTTGGTAGGTGCACTGGATCAAGGAGATGATCTTCCCGGGAACTCCATAGTGCCTTAACAGCTTCCACAGTGCCTCTCTGTCTAGACTGTCGAAAGCCTTCTCATAGTCTATGAAGTTGATGTAGAGAGGGGAGTTCCACTCCAGTGACTGCTCCACAATGATGCGTAGGCTGGCAATCTGGTCAGCGCAGGACCTGTTCCTGCGAAAGCCCGCCTGCTGGTCTCGGAGCATGGGGTCGACTGCCTCTCTCATCCTCTCCAGTAGAATTCTGTTGAGAACCTTGCCTGGCACTGACAGGAGCATGATCCCTCGGTAGTTGCTGCAGTCCCTGAGGTCCCCTTTCTTTGGCAGCTTGATGACGATCCCTTCTTTCCACTGGGCTGGCACCTCTTCTTTCTCCCAGATCTTGCTGAATAGGCTGTGCAGCATGTTGACGGCTGTCTCTGTGTCTGCTTTGATGGCTTCTGCTGGTATCTCGTCCGGCCCTGCAGCTTTCCCATTTCTCAGTGTCATGATGGCTTTCCTGATCTCCACCTTAGAGGGCTTGTCGCAGTTGATGGGTAGTTCTGTCTCAGCTGGTGGGATGTCTGGTGGTGTTTCAGGGATGGGGCGATTTAACAGCTCCCTGAAGTGTTCTGCCCATCGCTTCAGCTGTTCCTCAGTTGTTGTCAGTGGGTGCCCGTTCTTGTCCTTCACTGGTTTGTCTGTCTGCTGGAATTTGCCCGTGAGCTTCTTGGTCACCTGGTACAGGTCTTTTAGATTCCCTTGTCGGGCTGCTTCCTCTGCTTGACTGGCCAGGTTGTCGATGTAGTCCCTCTTGTCCTTCCTGGTGCTCCTCTTCACTTCTCTGTCAGCTGCTGTGTATTCCTCTTGTGCCTTTGCCTTAGCTCTTCTTGTTCGGCTCGTGTTCAGTGCAGCTTTCTTCTCTTTCCTAACTTCCAGCTTCTGGATGGTATCAGTAGAGATCCATTCCTTATGTTGGGTCTTTCTCTTGCCAAGGACCTCTTCGCATGTGTCGTGCCAAAGTTTCTTGCTGTGTTCCCACTGTGTCTCGATGTCCATTTCACTGTCTTCTATCAGGTCTTGCAGTGGCTGGAACCTGTTGGAAAGGCTGATCCGGAATGCTGCTTGTGTCTCTGTGTTCCTGAGTAGTCCAACGTTGTACCTGGTCTGTGTGTTGTTGGCGTTGGTGTGCCTCTTAAGCCGAAGTCTCAATGTTGTTGCAAGAAGGTGGTGGTCTGATGATACATCGGCACCCCTCATCACACGCACATCCCGCCACGATCTCCTGAACTTCCGGCTGATGCAGATGTGATCAATCTGGTTCTCCGTGACATGGTCCGGCGATCTCCATGTGGCCTTGTGGATGCGCTTGTGTGGGAAAATGCTGCCTCCTATCACTAGCTGGTTCAGGGCACAAAAGTTTGCAAAGCGCTCGCCATTTTCGTTCATCTGTCCCAGTCCGTGTGTTCCCATGGTGTCCTCGTAGCCTGTGTTGTCTGATCCAATCTTGGCGTTGAAGTCTCCCATCAGTATGGTCATGTCCTTGGCTCCTCCTCTATCTATCACTGTCTGCAGTTGTTGGTAGAAGTCATCTTTTTTCTCCTCTTCCGCATCATTGGTGGGAGCGTAGCACTGGATGATGTTCAGCTTGATGTCTTTTTTCTTGGTGATGAATTTGGCTGTGATGATGCGGGAGTTGACAGGTTCCCAGCCGATGAGTGCCCGCTGTGCCTCCGGTGCCAGCATCAGGGCCACGCCCTCAGTGTGGGGGGCTCCATCCTCTGTGTGTCCAGAGTACAGCAATTGCTCTCCCGATGAAAATCTCAGCTGTCCTGTCTGTAGCCACCTTGTCTCACTCAGTCCCAGTACTCCTATCTTGTAGTTCTTCATCTCTCTTGCTACTTGTATGGTCCTTCCTACTTCATACATTGTCCTGATGTTCCATGTGGCTACTCTCGTCGTTGTCCTGGGTGTTAGAAGGGGGGTCGGCCTTGCAGCTTCCTTTCGGCTTTCACTGCAATGCGTCATAGGTCTCCGGGATGGAGACCCTTCCTCGCCCAGGTGAATGTCTCGGTTTGTTGTTGTCGATGCTTTTGTAACTTAGTGTTTTTTACAGGTAGGGCTGTTAACCCTACGCAAACCCGTTTAGCCTCTTGGAGAGGTGGTCCACATTCGTCTGACCTCTACCCTTTGACCTGTCCAGCTTGGGTGACCCTGCCAGGAGCATGTGCTCCTGCTGGCATAGTTCTCTGGGTCATTGAGGTACACAAGCCACTACCCCACGACAAGGGGTGGACCATGTAGGGTTCAAATACCAAATACCAGGATTTTTGCCATATTGTCAAGCTCTCTCCGTCATTGTCAGGTGTTATCAGGTGACAGTGGTGGTTGCAAAAGAATGGTAGATCTAAACATGGCTCCTTTGTGCATCCTCTTTCCTTCCCCCTTCCCCTTATTCCCGCAGTATTGACCAATCTGCGCGGTAGTAAGATCCATCAGCAGTATCTGTTGTCACGGCGAGGGGGATTACGAAACTAATTTGTCCGCACTGTGAGTGTTAAAGCTGTGCTACCGTAGAGGGAATGATTTCCCAGCCAGGCGATGTTTCCGCTCACCGTAACGGTTGTGCTAATTAGGTCACGCGCAGAAAGCCAGAATAAATTATCATACGGACGTAGAGCCAGAATACATCAAGTTACAGTGTGCGGGCATATCGACAGATAGCGGAAATGAAACAGGTGTCAAAGCCCCACAGTACTTCCACTGTTACAATACATAGACACCACAGATCGTCATCAGTCATAAATAGACAGAATGCGGGCTCTTGCAGTTACCTACATCCTTGTCTACGCTAGGAACCGGGTCCCGAAAGCCTTTTTACAGAGGGTAAATGTGTATAAAGATTGCACACAATTATTTTGCCCCCCCCCCAAAAAAAAAAACACAAAAAAACAACAACAAACACACAAACAAACAAAAAACAACAACCAAACAACACCCCCCCCCCCCAAAAAAAAAAAACCTAAACAACAACAAACAAACAAAAAACCAAACAAAAAACCCCGAACAAACAAAACAAAAGAAAAAACAAGCTAACACCCCCCCCCCCCAACACGCAAACAACAACAACAAGAAAACATTAAATAGGAGATAGGCCACAAAGTTCTGCTGTCAAAATTTCGAAATTCAGCATGCTGGACTTCCCAGAACCGTAAATTTTCCAATACATGAATTACTTACACTCTCTGCCTAACCAAAACTGCCCAGTTACTTTTTCAAGTTGCGTTTATGGAGGAGTAAAATCGGTAATATGGTCATCACGGTATTATTTCAGGAGGAGCTCAAACTTGAAGTGTTGTAACTTGTAACAAATGTGCTTTCGCTTCCCGCCTCTGTCTCAGTCTCTTTGCAGGTCTCTTATTCTGGCAAGATCTACAGGACTAGAACTTTTCCTACTTTGTAAAAATGGCCCTTTTGAGCCGGTAGTAGTACTATTCTGCTCGCTTGATCAGCCACTATGCATCTAGAGACGTCCCCCAACAATACTTATGGTTCCCCAAGTGCCAGAGTAAATTTGGACTAAGGGGACTCGGCCCGCAGTTAACATAGCCACCCTAGACTTGAACTGCCACAAGGAATTTCCCTGATGGTTTTAAAGTTCACGCGAAGTGGTGCCCCAACCATTCTAACGGCGTCGGCTGCTGGCCTGACATTTTCTCTCCCCCCCCCCCCCAAACCCTAACGTTCCCTGCGCCTGAGTCAGTCACTCGGGCAAAATGGGAAAGGGTGGACCCTCTGTAGGCGAGTTTCCGACATGCTAAAAAATCGTAGCACACAATGCAAAGAAGCATTGCTTGAATTTTTTTTTTTTTAAACTGATTTGTGTGAGTGGCATGGGTTTGAAAATGTAAACTTTTATCGGAAATGTGGTGGTGTCGGGGGGGGGGGGGGGGGAAGAACCGGGTGGTGGTTGCACTTTTTTTTTTTAAAATCCTTTTGCACGGATTTTGTTATCTCGTAAACGTGGATCAGTGTGTGTGTGTGGGGGGATGGGGGGGGGGCATGGGTAGGTGAAGCACAAAGCAAGGGGCAGGCCAACTGTACCGGGTATTTTCAGTTTTGGGGGGAATTTCTGTCCACGAAATGCGTTTGAAAATCCATCTAGAGTCAGCTGATCGGCAAGTGTGCCTGTACGTTGGGACCTGAACATCAGAAGCTTCTTCAAATTCAGTTTGGTTTCAATTTTGTCTAGTTTGACGGCCTGAAATCAAATGTCATCATTTGTGGCCAGTTAACTCTCTCTATGCTAAGGTCTCCATTTGGGGCCCTCGCGTTCACAACGCTTGGCGGCAAAGGTCCGGCTTATGAGGTCGCCAACTTTCTATTCTTATTCTCGGTCATGACATCATAAAGTGAGGAACTAAATTAAATAGAACACTATCAAAACGGGTTTCTATCAGGCAAAGGGAAGCAACCATCTGTTAGTGTGTGCTATTAGGAAAACTCTCAGCATAGAGACGGAGTTAACGAATCATCGTCACTGCTCGTGTGTATATATATATATATATATATATATATATATGGCTGTAAGTGTCATCTTTCATTCTGCCCTGTAAAACGAACATCATCGTCGTTGTTCTACTATAATAATTTCCTTGGTTAGCACCCCACAAACAGTGATAACATTGTCAGTCACCCAAGATGAAACGAAACCAAATAAGCCTGCCACTAGTGCAGCGTACGTCCTGCAACAGGGAGCGGGAAAGTGAACAGCCCACTGACCCAGTTTTTTGAGGGACGACCGCGCGCGCGCCATGCTTGACACCGTTGGCCTGCCTAATGAGGCGTCATTAAGTCATTGACAAATTAACGCCGGATCGTGGCGGCTCCATCTTGCGCCGGACGAGCTGTGCCGAGCCCCGTAACACGGAACATACGCTCACTGGTCGTGTGCCCGGAGGGGCAGGCAAGATGGCGGAGTGTTTCCGGTGGTACTGCGATTTGACAGTTTTGACGATATTATTACTCGCAGGTAAAGCCGTGTGACTTAAGTATAAGCATGCAGCCGTCTTCACATTGTCAGGACTTAAGATCTTCCACCTTTGGGTGGATTTCAACCTTCGGTTATTTTTTTCCCCTCCTCCTCCCAAAGAGAGTGTCTGCTCCTCTGAAGCACTTAAAATCAGTTCTGACAAAACACACCAAACTGCACAGATGTTAGACTGATTGTAAACACTTTCCTCTAGAAACAGTGTTTACTCACCTGAAACACTTAAAATCATGCCAAAATGCACCAAACTGCACAGACTCCAGTCTCATTTTTACAGAAATCCAGGGGGTGCATGCCCCTGGACACCCCTAATGTAACATTTCCGCTTTGCAGACGCGCGTTTGTGGTTTGCCACTTCGTCACAAGATGTTGCGCACTTTTCTTCCTTTTGGATCATGACTTGCGCGGCGTTCAGCCCTAAATAACTAACTAACTAACTTTTGGATCATGACTTGCGCGGCGTTAAGCCCTAACTAACTAACTAACTAACTTTTGGATCATGACTTGCGCGGCGTTAAGCCCTAAATAACTAACTAACTAACTTTTGGATCATGACTTGCGCGGCGTTAAGCCCTAAATAACTAACTAACTTTTGGATCATGACTTGCGCGGCGTTAAGCCCTAAATAACTAACTAACTAACTTTTGGATCATGACTTGCGCGGCGTTAAGCCCTAAATAACTAACTAACTAACTTTTGGATCATGACTTGCGCGGCGTTAAGCCCTAAATAACTAACTAACTAACTTTTGGATCATGACTTGCGCGGCGTTAAGCCCTAAATAACTAACTAACTAACTTTTGGATCATGGATCATCATTTTAGGTCCTGATTGTAACATTGTGTTGGTGAAAATATTTTCCGGTTTCTTTCACAAGCGAAAACCAGGGTGTGTTTCCGGTAAAAATGGAAACACTGAGTGCTATTGTTACATTACGGTTTGCCTGTTGGGGGGGGGGGGAGGGGAGCGGCCGTGTACCAACCGGAAAACAACTGAGAGTGATGATACGATAGGACTTCAGATCCGTGGGAACGATAATAGGACATGTCCTGTCTGACCTCAAAAGTTTAGGACATGTGTCCTGAATATTGTCCTCTGTGGCACAGAAAATGAAATGATTGCATATTCCGAAGCCCTGCTACAGCGTGCACGCTCAGGTTTCAAACGCGCGGTTTCATCTAAGATAAGTTTGGTTACGTTTGAATTTCAGTAGCACCGGCAACACCGTGTACGCCATGTTGATTACCTGCCTGTGGTTTACACAGGCCAACTGCACCCTGAGCCCGTCACTGTGGGCTAAGCGGTGGCGCGATCGGCGGATCAGTTGTGATTAATGACATGTACATGCTGCTCTGCTAGGCTTAGCCGAGAAAAAGGGATTGCTCACTGACAGATCGCTAAGTTCTCGGAACTAAGTTCTAGTTAAGCGAGCTAAGTTCTGGATAGATGCGTGTGAACAGTGCATTGTGTGTGTGTGTGTGTGTGTGTGTGTGTGTGTGTGTGTGTGTGTGTGTCCGCGCGCGCTCTCTGCCCTTGCCTATTTAGTATTATCTCATTTTCCTTTTGTTGACAGCAGATGTAGTCCATGTAGTATAGCAACGGCAAGTTTTAAAACTGGTATGATTCATGAATATGCCTGTAACTTCTGCCGTTGTAAGAAAAAGGTTCTTGTTCTTGAACTAAACGTAACCGGTTAGTTACTTACCGACGCGCCACGCAATGGTCAGCTTTACAAGCATCAGAGGCTTTGATTTTCTTTCGTTTCGTTTCACATTTCCGGACGAAAATGTCCCGATACTTTCTGCGGTCTTCACGCGAAACAAGTAAGGATGATTGTTATAATAACTACACGTATCGTTATCATTGTTTAGTTCATCATTTGCAAACCTTGATGACACTGAAGTCGTTGTTGCTTATCCATTGCGTCTCATGAAAATCTCAATGTTTGTAGACAGCGCTGTGGAAGACTTTTCATCGAATGCGCTTATAGAGGCTCCGTACTAGAGATGCGAATTTGGAGGAAAACGCTATATATTCCTCTTACACGTAACGTTGCAGATGACACCCTAGAAATGCTTTCAAATTCACACACACACACACACACAAATGAGGCAGCCATAGACTCATGTGTAGAGTAAATTTTAACAAATTCCAGTGTTCCGGTTTTTTTTTTGGCAATGTTGGCAGCGACCACATACCCCCTCATGCCACGGTCGTCTGCTGGTTCCTGTGCCAGCCGCGCATGAATACAAAATTTATTTAATAGTCCAAAAGCCAGCCTCATTTGTCCCTAATTTTACTATTACCTGTCATGAAACTTGTTTACAAAGCCGCCAAAAAGCACCAGATTGCCTTTTTTTTTTTTTTTTTTTTTTACTCTGCACACAAATTTTAAAAGGGCCAAAGATTTTCTGCTATACTACATGACCCGGAAGCTAATACCGGTCTGCACTTGACCCTGAAGCTAATACTGGTCTGTAACCAAATCTGTGCATCAGAATCAGTCACTCGCAAAGACAATATAGCATATGAAACCATTGTGGTGACTCGCGGGTTTGGCATACGTGTTGTTCCACGTACGTAGAAGCGTATCGCGTAGAGCAGACGACATTATTTGGTTGCTGATTGAAGACCAACTAGTCTGCGCTGATATTTAGCGATTTTGTCGATCGGCGTGTAGCACAGGTCAGGAAGCGTTGGGCCAAAGAAAGTCATATTTCTCTACTATTACTAGAAGCCTCAAAGTCACGAAAATGGTCGCCATGTCGAAAACTGCAAAAGGAACATCCTTTCATTTGGCAAGCAACCTGAGAGCTTTGTTAGCGGTAGATTTTCCCCTCAAAACTCATTACGAACGTGGAGACTTCAACCGCCAAGCCGGGTGAAGCACTGGAAGCACGATGAACACCGAAAGTGCAGCAGTCATAACTCGGTCAGAATCTTCAAGTGCGACTGTGATGGTGCCTTGTGCTGTTCAGTTGTGTCACGTGATCTCCCCCCCCCCCCAACACACACACACCTCCCGAGATCTGAAAACATAATATTCTTAGCCTGAACTGACGGAGCGAGAGGGCCTCTTGACGTCATTTCTGTGCGTGCCGTGTCCAAGTTTGTACTGAATGCTCTTGTGTTGACACTTCAGGCTTGTGAACTTCCTGGTCATTCGCTTCAGTGGCGGAACAAAGGAATACGCAGAATTTTATACAGAGAAACGCGTAGGCGTGTAGTAAAAGGCACAGTGAATTTCGCGCCGACGGCTGTTGTCGAACCGTTATGCATTTCTGCCAGAGGAGAATTCCCTTTTGGGAGTTTCGAATGTATGTGAAGCGGTCCATGTATGCATGTGTAAGCAGTCCGGACTTCAGTTTTAGGAATGGGTTAAGGCCGCAGCGGGCGCCTTCGCCAAGAGATGCATCTTTGGTTTGCTTGGTGTTTGTCAGTAGTTTGCGCGCGCCTTGACATTTTACGTCGTATTGCGGTGAACGCAGCTCCGAACCGCAGTACCCATACACCCTGCCACTGACCTTTCTCTCTTTACAATGGTGACCTCACGTCCTTTTGGTTAGTAGCGAGTGTGACTATATGTTCAACTGTGTTCCACAACTTCTGGGATTGAAATCCCCCCCCCCCTCCCCCCAACAGATCGTTGGCTGAAAGATTGTCCTAGCTGAACGCCAAGGCGCATCTAATGTTGGTTTGTGGGTGGCGCTGCATTTCGGCGACGTGCTTTCCCTAGGGACAGCAGCTTGGATTTCCCGAAAGGTATAATAAATTAGCACGCCGAGTCCTTCTCACGTGGAGAGCAGCGCTCTACCAAAACCGTGTATTATTTTTATTATTACTGAAAAGAAAAGAAAACGGCCTGCTTTCGAATTGAAGGTAATAATCATTGTACGAGCGTGATGGGTTTCAAGAGTCAGCTTAACCAGGCTGTTCCTGGGTGACGGCAATCAAGACTGACATCAAGCAAATGACGCACATTTAGTTCGTTGCTCAGTGTTGTAGATGGCCTCCGAATCCTGATGAACAATATCCTTTATGCCGTTCACACTCGTCAGTGAAACACCAAAATGGCGTCTCCGTTGTTGGTCTGGAATGAACAACAATCAGACGATGTACTGTTGCAGCTGTGTCAACCAGTGTAGTTAACAGCCCTCCGCCAACCACCATTAGAGCGGACTTCAATTACGTTTACGGCCGCCACGTTACGCAAGCAGTCCATGGAGGGTCACTTTATTTGCAAGAGCACAGCCCACAAGGGCACGTTGCTAGCGGGTTACTCTTGATGGAGTAGGTCTTTCATGCAAGTCCTCTCTGGCCTGTGGCTGCCCACCCGCGCGGCTTGCTGCGTGCTTTCTATGCCTCTGATGTTGATTGGTTCCTGCTCGGTGCTTTGTGCACAGTATACATTTTAACGCATCGTCAGCGACGTTTTGTCAGTTCGGTAGATCTTTAACATGCAAGGCCTCTGTGGCCTGTTGCTGCCCATGCGCGCGCGACGCGCTCCCTGGTCTGTGCTTTGTGCACTACATGTTTAGTTTACTTTAACACACTGCTTTGCGGGTTTTTCTTTTGATGGAGTAGATCTTTAACACATTGCTTGCGGGGTTTTGTCAGTTCGGTAGATCTTTAACACGCAAGTCCCCTGTGGCTGCCCACGCGCGCGGCTCCCTGCTCTGTTTGTACATAATTATTTAGTTTATTTTAACACACTGCTTTACGGGGTTTTCTCTTGATGGAGTAGACCTTTAACACATTCCACGTGGGGAATTTTGTCAGTTCGGTAGATCTTTAACACGCAAGTCCCCTGTGGCTTGTGGCTGCCCACGCGCGCGGCTCCCTGCTCTGTTTGTACATAATTATTTAGTTTATTTTAACACACTGCTTTACGGGTTTTCCTCTTGATGGAGGAGACCTTTAACACATTCCACGTGGGGAATTTTGTCAGTTCGGTAGATCTTTAACACGCAAGTCCCCTGTGGCCTGTGCGCTGCCCACGCGCGCGGCTCGCGCCCTTGCTCCCTCTGTCTCCGGTGTTGATTGCAGGTAGAGAAATCAATGGAGATGGAAGCCGAAGAGACACCGGCGACAGACAAAGTGGGACATGGACCGGTAGAGCTAGCGAACACTTTCGCTTTGAGACAGCCGCTTCGCGTCAGGCGGCCCTGTTCCAGACAATTTGTTTTGAGGTGGGATTGATTCTCTCTTTTCCAACCGTTTCCGAGTCTGCTCAGTGCCGGCGGGCTAAGTTGCATGGCCGTGGTGGTAAATTAGCATTTTGTCAGGAGACGTCTGTGCAGGAATGCCAGGGGCGGAAACAGGCACGGGAAATCGGCGTAACAGAAGAACAGCAATCATAGATTGTGCACGCGGATGACACCGTGTTCGCTGCAGTCTAGACTAGCAGCAGGCTCTGTCAATGGGACGGGGGGGGGGGGGGGGGGGGGGGCGGCGGATGTAAAACAGCGCTCAAAAAAGCAAAGATTGTCAGGTGCTTAAATCAATGTGGTGGGATCGGGAACTCATTCTTTCTTCTTTCCACCGTTGGAGGTTCTCTCCGGGTACTCCGGCTTCCTCAGTCCGAGATTCCTCTGCTTTGGTAATACAGTGTTCAACCCACCCACCCCCCTAAAAAAAAAAAAAAAAATGCAGTTCTAAAATTCCGGAACTTAAACAGCTGAGCTGGCCCTTGGCACCATGTGATAAGATTGTAATGTGTTCATATCCAGTGTGTGAGAGAATGCGTGAGGTTCACGTGAGCGTGCATGTTGGGTTCAGTTCACGTTTCGAGAAACTTGACAAAGCGCCTACACAATACACAGTTGTTATTATTATTTTTTTAAAAATTATTATTATTATTATTATTTTATTTATTTTTTATTTATTTTTATTTTTTTTATTTATTTATTTTTTTTTTTTTTGGGGGGGGGGGGGGTCCTTTCGGGGAGAGGTTACTCGTGCGATCCTGCGTTGGGCGTATAAAATATATAGCTATTAAGGCCCACCGTCCGAGGTTTCTAGGCTTAAAAAATTGTTCAGAACAGTTCCGTGGGTTTCCAGCATCGTACGACTTCCACGCAAACACAGGTACAGCTTCACATTGGCTGGCGTTGAGCAAACAAGCCAAAACGCACAGCGTCTGCCATAGTCTTGTCGCATGGCTGACTATGGGAGAGCCGGTGTCGGGCTGTTCGTCAACTGGTGCATTTCATTGAGAGCTGCGCCAAACTGATACAGCTGTGCTGAGCTAAACGTGGACTGGGAATCAGGAAGTATGAGTCGAGCACACGACCCCTTATGATATTTCAATCCTTTGCCGTATCCTGGTAAATTCAGGATACAACGTACCATAAAACAGTCGGGCTGAGCGCTCGCTTCTCTGATTGATTGCGGTTGTCCCAGCATCGGTTGTTGTTGGCGGCCGCTCATAACCAGGTCTGTCCGCACGCGTGCACACACACACACACACACACACACACACACACACACACACACACACACACACACACACACACACACACACACACACACACACACGGAACAAAACAGATGGAGGAAAACAGCCGTAACAGGTGTTTTACAGTGACCGGTCGATCCCAGGTCCGGTCTGTCGGTTCCCCAATCGTCCTTGTGACGTTGGCACGTTAAAGTCTCAATACTTAAGACAGGCGTTTTACAGGCGGAAAACATTTCATCGAGTGTGCTTGATCTGTGCATCAGAATCAATCACTTGGGTCACAAATTGTCACTGGTGCCCGGACACAGGACTATGACCGATAGACTTGGCCAAATGTCCGATGAAAAAACTGTCCAGCAGGACAGATGTCCGATTGTTTGTTTCAAGAGGAGGTCATATGTCCGATTGCGTTTCTGTTGATCGCGGACAAACTAGTGACATTTTTCCGAATGAGGGCTGCCGCCTTGCGCTACTCGGGGAGCTTGTGTTTATGTGGTTCCTGTTTTACAATGCTTTATTGTCGCGCGCCAGAATGTCCTATTGTTTCGTTCCAATTCAGGACAAATGTCCTATTCATCTGCCACCTTCCAGGACATTTGTCTTATAGGTTTCAAGCTCCATTGACATCCCTGCACAATATAGCTTCTGAAACTATAGTGGTGGCTCTGGCCGGCGTATACATGTTGTTCTAGAAGTGTTGTGTACCGTGTACCGAGCAGACGACAATGTTTGAAAACTGAGGACCAGCTAGACAGCTTTGATTGGTGGCTATTTTTAGCAGATTTTTCGAGTCCCAGTTTGTTCAGGAATGGTTCAAAGAGTGTCGTATTTCTCTACTATTAGAAGCCACAAAGTCACGAAAACGGTCGCGATGGTCAAATGAAACATCCTTCCATCTAATCTAAGAAACAGCCTCGGAGCTTTGAAAGCGGCTGTTTTCCATCTCACGGGCGTTACAAACATAGAAGCTGTAATGATCTTCTGTATCAACAGAAATATGAATACGGCGTATTTTGAAAATATCTGCAGCTGTGCACAGTAAACAGGCAGCTCTGTCACAGTTGCAGAAGTTTCAGCGCTGCAGGCACTTCTGTGAACCCCAAACATGAGTTTGTGTTCGCTTCAGGATGCGTGCGAACACTGAATTAGACATACCGGTACCGTTCCTAACTGGTGCTATGTGTGTTCGTATGAAATGACTTGGATTTGGAACTCCAGTGTTTCTCACTTGGTGATTCAGTGCTCACTGAGGTGAACTCAAGCACATCCCGAGTGTGAACCGGGTTTCAGAGACGCTGAAAATGCGCATGGGCCACATTGTTGACTACGCCGCTGTGCACAGAAGCTTTTTTTTTCTTTCTTCTTTTTAAACGATCTGTAGATGTTTTGTGGCTTGTTATTCATTTTGTAGATCTGTAAAGGCCCAGACGTTATGATTTGTGTATGCGCACAGATCGTTCTGAAATGTTTTCGTGGTATCAAGCATCACACTACATTGACACCTGCACAGTGACAGCATCTCAAATGCTGGAACTGATTCAGTGACGCGGCTAACACACTGAGCGGGAGTGTTGTAGCAATACCAACCACTCTGTCGTAAAATTTGAATGTTCATCATTCGCGCGAAGTGGAAAACATTGTGTCGCATTAGGAGCTGTACTAAATCATCACGATAGAGTATTTCAAGCGTACAGGCTCACTCGCAAGCGAAACCGTTTCAGAACACAAGCTGGCTTAGTAAACGTGGAGACAGTGCGTTTTAAGCATGAAAACAACAACCTAGTCTCTTGGAACGATGTTAGCCGACAGTGAAATTGGCCTGTCGCACTCGAGAAAAGAAACGCTCAATAATGATCAAGTTGTCTCGCTCGGCCAGAAGCTTTGCCTGGCCAGCTAGGATCCGCCGCAGTGACCAGCCTCGGCTAATCTCGCAAGGTCGAGGGGCTGTTTTAATGCGCCTTGTCTTTCTGGAACACTTCCGTGATTGGAGAGGGTCTTAGGCTGTGTGGAGACACTGCTGCCTGAGAACAGTAATCAATTCCAGATAATTGGAATTGTAAACTTTGCTCTGCTATCAGGAGGGAAGAAATGGTAGTAGACCCAGTGACATTACACTGTAGACGAATTTGCGTCCAGTGGCCCAGATACTTCTTCTTTTTTTTTCCAAACCAAGATTTTTTAAAGTTTGATCTCTCTTGTAACGCTCCCCAGAATAAGTATGTAGGTAAAATGGGGCAGAATGATGTCACCATCGGTGTAACTCAAGAGTTTTATTCTTGTGCACGAGTTTTGTGTGTGATTTTTGTCAACACACACACACACACACACACACACACACACACACACACACACACACACACACACACACACACACACACACACACACACACATATGCACGCACGCACATCCTTGCGTGATGGCAGTTTCTCAGCCGGCTCAGCTGCGTAAATCATGATGTAAAGCCAAAACAATCGCCCACCGCAGATAGAAACTTCACGTAGCTATTCCATATTCATACATCGGGGAGTCGGGATAGCCGAATGGTAGAGCGTTGGACTTTAAATGCTCGAGTTGTGAGTTCGAATCCCGGCTAGGGCCAGACATTGTTCTGGCCTTTCTGTCTCGTTGCCTCGTCTTTGGTGTCATTTATACGTGGTGGAAAATTAAAAGGACATTAAACTTTCAAACACCCACCCATAATCGGGGAGCCGGGAGAGCCGAATGGTAGAGCGTTGGACCTTCATTGTTCGGGTCGTGAGTTCGAATCCCAGCTGGGGCCAGATATTTGTGCTGGCTTTTTCCTCGTTGCCCCGTCTTTGATATCACCCATACGTGGTGGAAAAGGGCGTTAAACTTCCAAACGCCCCCCACCCACCCATAACCATACACCAAATTTCATAACAGTTTCTGACGGAAAGCACTTTGAAGACTAGGCAGGGCATCCCTCAAGATGTGACTTCCCCGATCACTCATGGGTTACCCGAACTATTTAAAGACCTCCCTCAACGTCACGGGATAAAGGGAAGTAATACAGAATGCTGATCACATTTCCCGTCCCCTGTGTCTACCGACCGTCTGCATGTAAAGGTCTTTCCGTCTTGCGGGCAAGTTATGGTGGCAGGCATTCGCCCTCAGGCAATGGCTGCAGGTGGGCTGCTTTGTGATTCGCCTCAGTTCCTTTCTCATTCGTCATGATGTAGGCTGGTACGGTGCGTGTGAGTATGGACGTTCTCTCGTTCGTCATAATCAGTTAATGTATGGCTTATGCGAGCTGTCATGCCCTCTTTGGTTTCGAGTGTACGTTACTACATGTAACTGCGGTGCGCTAGTGACTTTGTCTTGGCTGGGTGTCTATTGTAACCTGCTCGCGCGCGGGCGGCAAACATTGGGAGTGGTCAACCCAGGAACCACAACAGGAATAGTTACACTCACCTACGCACGCCCCCCCCCCCCTCTCTCTCTCTCTCTCTCTGTCAGCCTCTTCAAATATCTGTTAGCCAACAAATAACCGATAATGATAAAAAAAAATAGATGCCATATAATATATTTATGTATATATGTATATATACACCTACTAGTTCATGCATGCGGTAAGTGTGTGTCAGTGTGTGTGTCAGTGTGTGTGTGTGAAGTTTCATGTTCTAGTTTTAAGTATGCTCGAACGTTGTTGTTTTTTGTTTTGTTGTTGTTGTTGTTGTTTAAACGGTAAGTTTGAAAATTGGTCACAAGACCAAAACTTCCACCGTTTTCAAATAAAGTTACTTCTCTCTCTCTCTATCTCTCTCTCTCTCTCTCAAACACACACACACACACACACACACACACACACACACACACACACACACACACACACACACACACACACACACACACACACACACTTGTTATTCTGAGCTGACTTTTATCTTTGGGAGAAGCATTTTTGGGGCTTTAGCTACACATCAGTCTGTGGGTAATAGAGATAAGATTAACTTAATCCGTCTCCGACGGAGAAGTTTGGTTTTGACACCCAAGAAAAAAAATGTATATTATATAGTAGTACGTAAGTAAGAGGAGAAGTAAGAGCTTTTCTTTCCCTGGACCGACGCGAGCTAGCCTCCTTCCAGGAATTCTTGTAGAGAGAGGGAAGCTAGTGCGCATGTCCACCCACAGTAGCAAGCGGGATTCTGATTGGCCGACATGTGCTGATCGTCTGCAAGGACTGCTAGCCAGGCCAAACGCGCAGACACGTAAAATACTAAAATTAATTTCTTTTCCAATATCCTCAATTTTCTTTTTTAAAGTGCAGTTTTAGCCGGTATTCGCACTTGATGATTAAAGTCTCAATACATATGACAAGCACTCAGTAGTATGTGGAAAACATTTCATCCAATGCGCTTAATCTGTGCATCAAAATCAGTCACTTAGGACACAGTACAGCATCTGAGACCATTATACTTGTAGTGACTCTGGCCGGCGTATAAAATGTTCTAGAAGTGTTCCGCGTACTGAGCAGACGACGTTATTTGGTTGCGGACCGAGGGCCAGCTAAACGGCGCTGGTTGGTGGCTATTTTTAGGAGCTTTGTCGAGTCTCAATCTGCTCAGGAATGGACTGCAGGCTGAAAGAAAGTCGTATTTCTCCACTATTAGAAGTGACGAAAACGGTCGCAGTGGTCAAATGAAACATCCTTCTATCTGGCAAACAGCCTTAGAGCATCGAAAGCGGCAGGTTTTCATCGCCTTTACGAGCATAGAGGTTTTAAGGAAACGAGATCTTTCATCAGAGTTAGTAGTCTAGTAAATGACGTACGTGTACCGGCCTCGCGCTGACGTACAGGTTTTAAGGAAACGAGGTCTTTCATCAGAGTTAGTAGTCTAGTAAATGACATACATGTACCAGCGTAGAGGTTTTAAGGAAACGAGATCTTTCGTCAGAGTTAGTAGTCTAGTAAATGACGTACATGTACCAGCCTCGCGCTGACGTAGAGTAAATAACTTACACGGCGTTCCTGTCCGCCTCCTGATCCTCGTCTCGCTGAGAACCTGGAAAGTGTCAATCCATCACACGGTTGATAGAGCGATCACTCAGCCCATGATTGGCCCGAGTGGCTTAAACCGCTCCACGCGAGGACCGTGCAGATAACCCCTGAGCCATACGCCCATAGGGACTACGTCGGAGTCAACAGATCACGAGTGGCAGAAACAGTGGTCTGTGTATGCCAGATTAGATGACCGGTATACAGTGTCATTCAAGTCTGTCAGATATAGTCACGTAGTTTAAGGATGGGGACTACCCTTGCATGAAAGAAATGGGAACCTCTCGAAATTAGATTTGTATACTATACACATGCTCAGAACAGGAAAACGCGTGCATGGTCCCTTTTGTATTTAAAAAAAAAATTTTATCATTATTTTCTGCCCCCAACCCTTCCGCTTCAGTGGTGTTCCTCCCAGGTCACAGGTGGAATTCACGGAGGGCTCGGAAGTTGGGGCAAATATTTTTATTATGCATGATGATGGGGATGAGCATGATGGTGGTGATGCTATGGAGGTCCTTGTGGTTTGGGCCTGTGTTAGTCAGGCCCGGGAAGTATGGCACCCCGCGGTGCCGGTCGTGTAATCGTTCACATCATGAGAAGTGCCATACCAAGGGAAGCACCCCCAAAGTCGCACCCGTGAAGTGAAGTCAGTAACAAGAGAGCACGTGATTTTTTGACTGTATCCCGATAATGCATTTCTAGCCTGAGGGGGGATGGGGGGGGCAGCTCACCTCGGTGTTACACCGGCACTGCACACCGTTGCAAAATTCTCAATAACAATAGGCCTACACGCATACAAAAGCCTTTAAAATCAATGCATGAGGGGTGGGGGGGGGGGGTGCGCAAGGCTTCCTTGCTTTGGCACCAGAAGCAAATCTGGTGGAATTTCCCACGTCAGGTCGAATTTGGACTGCGGGTTCTTCAGTGTTTTGTTTACTGCCATTGCAGGGTATAGATGTATACCTTGAAAGAAAGTCTGAGGATTTTATGGGATGGCGCGAGAGACAATGAACCCGTGAAAGGTCTACAGTCTCTCCACCAAAAGGCCAGTACAATGCTGATCAATGGACGTATCAAAGACGGGACAGCCAGGGAAAGGCCAGCACACAATTTGCTGCCCTGAATCGAACTCACGACCCGAGCATTGACAGCGCTAGGCCACCGCTCTACCCGGGCGTCATCGAAGCTAAGAAAAAGGGAACAGAGCGCAGAAAGTAGCCCACATAACTAAGGATACAGCGTTGAGAAGAGAAGATCAGGGAATATACTGAGAAAAAAATGTGTCTCCATTCACTTACCTACTGAAGACCCGCCCTGGAGGGAAAAATAAATATGTGTGAATAAACCGCAACATCACCATCCACTGTGACACTAAGCGGTGTGGTTTTGGTCAGGCCTGCACATTTCAAAGACATTTCTGAGCTTCTTTTTTTTCAAAGGATTCTTTTGGCTTTTAGGGTCGTTGGGGGAGGGGGGGGGGGTTGAGTGCGTAGGAGGAGCATAGGATGAGTTCTTTGAATGGAGAGAAGGAGGGGGACGACAGACACGCACACCTCCCATTGTGGGTCGATATGAAAGATTAGTGTGTGAGCAAATGTAGAAATACACAGTGCTATTTGATTTAGTCTGAACATTTCAAATGCAAAATATATTTGTCTATCTGCAATTCAGTTGTTACATTGTTCTAATTTAAAAAAAAAAAAGGCTTAAAACAGATTAACAAAATCTGTGCTATTTGACTCTGGCAGAGAGAGAGAGAGAGAGAGAGACACACACACACACACACACACACACACACACACACACACACACACACACACACACACACACACACACACACACACACACACACACACACACACAAACAAACACAAACACACGCGGAAAGAGACAGACGGAGAATGGACTCTTGAAGATATTTTTGAGCCGTTGAAATGAAAACCTTCCCTCTCACAACAGTAAGACATTGGATAAGAATACCAGCGGTTTCACAGTTTGCCTGTTGTAATAAGTGTGTTTTGAACACTTCGTATATTCCGATCTGTTTCTTGGCATTCCGTATTGTGATAACATAAAACATCTGGCTTTAGATCTGGATTTAATCAGACCCTTGTCTTTCTCTGTCTCCAGTTTCCCGAACACCGCTTCTACAACCTGGTGGATAAAATCCTGCTCTTCAAGCACGAGGTCTTCGACCCCAACGTCCTGCAGATTCTCAACAGTCCCGCCGACATCAAAGATGGGTGCCTTGTGGAAGTCGTGTTATCAGGTAAGAGAATTAAGTTTGGATTTGCCGAACAACAAAATGAAATACTGATAGAGCAGAGGGTTACATTTTCTCTCAGTAGTGTTTGAACTGGGAAATGCATTGACATAGAATTGTCGAGTAAAATGAACCTTCATTTGACGACTGTATTGTAGGAAGTTACATACAACATTGTTTTTGGTCATTTGTTTGCTAATTCCGTGGAGAGGAAGTCTGAAGTTTTTTGTTGCCTCAAGGTACTTTAAGTGTCTGCAAAAACAAGGATAAAGCAAGTATGACAAGTGATAGAATGGCCTTTCGTTTCTTCATGTGAGAAGTTTTCTCCAGCGATACAATTTCAGTGCCATACATCTTTTGAAATATATTGAAGCGTAGGTCAGAGTTTTATCATGTTGAACTGGTGACGAGTTTGTCGTGGGTTTTTCCAAAATGTAATATGCTACCTGGCAAAAAGTGCATGCTCATTGTGTGCCGCGGTAATGAGAGATTTTATAAACACAATATCCGCTTTGTTCGACATTAATCGCGTAAACTAAGGAACCCCCCCCCCCCCCCACACACACACACACGCGCGCGCGCGCACACACACACACGTGTACACACACACACACACACACACACACACACACACACACACACACACACACACAGAGAGCGCGAGCTGCTACAGAAAATATCTCGGGTCAGGAGTATTGAGATTCTTACATTGGAAACGAGCAGGTTTCAGTGCTGTCTTCGTTTTGTAGCTCGGAGCATGCGGAAACCACCCAGCTCGTGACATTTAGTGTGGCTATGTTTAACGTGGCTCATGACTCTGCAACAACCGTTTGACACGGTGGAGAAGCGGGTAGGTTTACCCTGACGGCTATCGGATGTCCTGGGCGAGAAGAACGTGCTCAATATTTTTCAGCCATCTGATCGGCGCCTCGTGAGGTCGGCACGGTAGGGTGTCTTTTGTGTCCCGGAGCTGAGAAACAAATGGCAGCGGCTCCGATTTTGCTGACAGATGTCATTGCAGGAAGTTTCTGTTTAAAAAAAAAATGTGGTGACAGTGGGCTGGGTTCTAGGGAATCGAGGATGCATGCTGCAGACAGCACTGCTGGTGCCAGTGTAGGAGATAAGATGTCGGGAGATGTGCATTTTAGTCTTCATCCTTTGAAAGGGAAATTCTGTTGTCTGCGTCTTAACAGACGAATAACGCAATAACTTCACACACACACACACACACACACCCGCAGACACGCATGCACGAACGCACGCGCACACACACACGCACACACACAGAGTGGCGTAGTGGCCGATGATTGACCCTAAAACTCTCGCGGATTTTGTTGATGGAGGAGATTAACATTTATTTTTGAACAGACACACACACACACACACACACACGCACGCACACGCACACGCACACACACACACACACACACACACACAGAGGTTGTGGCGCAGTGGCCGATGATTGACCCTAAAAGGGTAGGATACGGCCTGTGTAAACCAAACCAACACTGGAACAGCCTCAGAGACGACCACACTGGGAGATGAGATGGAGCGGGTATGGGCTCTTCCGAGAGGAGAGATGCCATCCTGAACTGAACTGCAGTGTTGGGTGGGGTTGAAATATTTCCTGGGTCGCCCATCCCTGGACTTCCTGAATCCACCCCTGGACAGTGCTCAGGGTGCAAACTCTGAGTAACGGAACACAAGTGCTTGGGTAGGTGGGTGGGCAAGCGTTTGGGAGTTTAACGTCCTTTTCCACCACGTATGGGTGATATCAAAGATGGGGCATCGAGGAAAAAAGGCCAGCACAAATATTTGTCCCCAGTCGAGATTTGAACTCACGACCCGAGCATCGAAAGTCCAGCGCCCTACCGGTCGGCTATTCCGGTTCCTCCAGGGGTTTGCGGGGGATCAAAGGCAGACCGTGCGTGTTGAAGGCTTGATGATGTGTCCACCCCGTCATTGTTACAGCGCTTACTTCATTAAGGGCGGATGAACAGCGTGCGAACACGCGAGATCCCCAAGGACTAAGTTCGGCCTTTGTTCTGGTCACCATCATGACCGGCTGCTCTCAGCAACCAGTGGGGGGAACACGGGGTGTACGCTAGTGTTTTTGATGCTATTCTGCTCTCAATAAAAAAAAAAGAAGCACAGCCGGCACAGAGTGTTTCCATTTTCATATTTGTGTAGCGCTGAGTGTGTTTCCAACAGCCGGAGTTTGGTCTGTCGGCGTGAAATTAAAGGGCCGTTTATCAACCAGACAGCGACTTTGGCTAACGCGTTACTACAAAACAAAGACGTGTGCGTTCTCACAGACCTGTTGACCAGTCCGCATTTACGCGTACTAGTACGCAATTTGCTCCAGAATACGTAAATACGCATGCACAATAGGGAAGTCCGCATACTCCGCAAGTTCCTGTGATTTTCGGTGTCAGAAGACGTTTCGGTGTGAAGTCTCGCGAGACTAGGCTTATACCAGTGTCTTGGGTGCTTGAGCTCGCGAGACTGCGCGAGATATATTGATTTCTGTCAAAACGGCTTCTGGCGGTAAAAAGCAACAGCGTGAAACCGACGACGACGAAGCTGCTCTTATTTCAAAACATTGCTTTGCGTGAGAGCAAGCATCCTAGGAACTGCCAAAGTGGAGAAGCACCAGATACACTCGTGCCCATATTGACTACACCCCCGTTGTCAAGAGCACTCAGTTGGGGGGGGGGGGGAGCTGGGGTCAGTGTGCAATGAACACAAAACATCAGGCTTCCAACTTCCCCTCTGTTGACTGCGGGTCTCCGGAGGATGGCTGTAGAAGGTCAGAGGCTGAAATATCAGGCGTGGACTCGCGGCGGAGACAATTACGGGGACCCCCCTCCTACGTCGTCTTCAATTCTGGAACTGATTGAGTCCGTTTTTACAGGCACGCACGGAACATAGTACACGGCATGTGGTTATATGCATCAGAGACTGTTAAGACATGGTGATTCAGAAGAGAGGCAGTGCTCATTTTTTCCTCTTTTGTTAGAAGGACTTCTAGCGTGTTTTTTTTTTTTTTTTCTTCTTTTCTTTTTAATGATTAGTGGCAGTCCACTTGCTTGACTACAATGAAAAAGGCAAGCTATTCATACTGATTTGCTTTTGTTAAAACCCAGATACATTGAGGTCTTGCACCAACATCTAGCCCATGTTTAAGGGTAGAGATGGATGGGTAGGTGTGTGTAATGGAAAAAAGATCATGCACATGCGTCCACATGCACGCACACGCGCGCATACCCACACACACGCACGCACGCACGCACGCGCGTGCGCGCGCGAAAGAGAGGGAGAGAGCAAATGAATACACAAGGCACAAAGCTTAAAGCCTCTGTGTTCGTAATGCCGCTGACAAGGAAAACTGCAGCTTCCGAAGCTCTAAAAAACTGATTCATTTGGCCATTTCGACCGTTTTCGTGACTTTGCGGCTTCTAATATTAGAGAAATTCGACTTTCTTTGAGCCTACGGCCCATGCCAGGACAGACCGGGACTAGACAAAGCTTGTAAAAATAGCCACCAATCAACGCCGTCTCGCTACTCCTCAGTCCTCAACCAAATAACGTCGTCTGCTCAGTACTGTATGCGCCGGCCAGAGTCACCACAGTGGTCGCAGATGCAGTATTGTAACCCACGTGACTGATTCTGACGCACAGAGTCGGCGCATTCATTGGAAAGTTTTCCAAGCGCTGTTGTATGCCTGCTATACATATTGAGACTTTATATCGTACAACAGAAAATGGTCATTCTCCGTCTGTTGTTAGAGAGAGAGAGAGGAGAGTGAATGAATCAATGAATCTTTATTTTACAACGGTAGAGGCAGTTGACGTCAAGTAGTCAGTTTTCATACGTTGCTAAAAACTACTATTAACTAACAAACAAAATAAGGAATAAAACAAGAAAAACAGATAGACAGATTAATGTGTGTGTGTGTGTGTGTGTGTGTGTGTGTGTGTGTGTGTGTGTGTGAGAGAGAGAGAGAGAGAGAGAGAGAACTTGTGTCAAAAGTTCCAGACATAATTTAGTTGTGAGAGAACTTGTGTCAAAGTTCCGGACATATTTTGGTTGTGTGTATCATCTCACTTTCCACTGTAACATAAATAACAATGGCCAAGTGACCGTCTGTCACACTCAGTTATACACCCCAGAAATCTGTAGCATTGTATGAGCACCTCACCCGGCTTCCCCATCACCGTGTTAACACACCTGTCAGCGTCACCTGCACCGCAAGCAGGTTTACCTGTCCAGCTGATATTGATCGCTTGGCTGTCAGGGTCCATTAGGTTATTGTCTTGTTGTCCAGATCACAGCCTCTGATTACATGCGGCCGTTTGGCCTGCGCAATCGCCGCCATTAGGTTTATAGGGAGCGGTTGGTTTTTTGTTTTTTTTTGTGCAGGCCATGTTCACGGGGTGTAGACAAAACAGACAGAAGCATTTCTAGTGCTGCTTCGCTTCAAAAATATCACCGCCAACACAGCGTATGTGGTGGAAAAGGACGTTAAACCCCCAAACACCCACCCACCCACCCACCCGCCCGCTAACACGGAGTGTTCCCATTTTCAGATTTGAGTAGTGCCGAATGTTGCCAACAGGCGTCGGTCGGTCGGTCTGCGTGGAAGAAGGGAGGAAAAAGCGGTCGTTTATCAATCAAACGTTTACTATTTAATACTAATGTTTTAGTGTAATACAGAGACATGCCTGCGCATATTTCAAACATATGGTTTTATGTGAGAGCAATCATCGTCAAAACTTACTGGAAACACTCATAGCCATTTTTATAATGGCTCCTTGATGTCAGAGCGGTCGGGATTGCAGGTTACAGAACTAGTGCAGATTGCGTGCTGAAGTTAATCTTTTAATGTGTTTTTCGTTTTGTTATCTGGAATATTATCAGAGCAAAAAAGGACTGCCAACATGTTCGGAAAAAATATCAGAATACCCGCAAGTTCAGGATGTGGTCAGACGACACTGAAATGTTGTGTTGTAGATAACTGTCTTTGTATAACATATTCTGATATTTCTAGCGGTGATTTGCTCCTTTTATTGAATGGTTGTGGGATTTTAAAATCATTTTCTTTTGTTTGCTTGTGTGTGTGTGTGTGTGTGTGTGTGTGTGTGTGTGTGTGTGTGTGTGTGTGTGTGTGCGCGCGTTCGTGCGTGCGCGCGCGCGCATGCTTTCAGACATTCACTGCCTTAAGCTCAAGATGAAAATGTATGTGTTTGTTGCTAGTTTGCAAGCTTGACAGTTTGTCCTCTCAGCGCTGCTTCACAGCTCTTCAGTCCTCACAGTGCGAGCGAGGTCCCTTTGTATAAAGGTCTCCCTGTCACATGGCCGCAGTGTACGGCACGCTCTGGGGTATAGCCACTACACTTCATAGCATTCCCTGTATACACACTGTTACTGAACCAAGAATTGTTAACATGGCCGTTTGCGGAGAACTAGTGGTGTAAATGCATCAGCACAGAGAATATTTGTTACCTCCGTGCAGTGTTTTCACGCCTCGTCAGAGGGAAAAAGAGATTGCCATTTCAAGTTCAGCAACCACATGGGTACCACTGTGGCAAGTTTGGTGTTTCTACTGTTCATAGATCGTGAGAAAAAGCTAGTGTTCAGGTATGTCAGGCTGGCAGAAGACAAGAGACAGACGACGTTGGCTATAACATAGACTCACTTTGTTCACACTGGGTCAGAAAAAGCGTCTGGACATGGGCTATATACATGTATTTTGTACAATTTGGCGACTCCTGAAAATGCAGAAATGTGTGGGCGACAGGAGAGACCTCCTTCTGATGCTGAACTACCACAAACCGTCTGAGCAACGCGAGCTGCCTTTCCTGTTTTGCCTTGGGAAACCAGATTTGGGGGGAAGGGGGAGTAGGAGTGGGGGGAGGGGGGGGGGGGGTAAGCGAGAAACTGTAGAGAGTACAGAGGGAGGGGGTCGGAGAGGAAGGAGCGAGGTAATCAGTCACGGGGTTCATTTTAGGGGGAGGAGTGTTTCTAGGACAGAACCAGCCACAGTGATTAGCTGGTGTATGGTGTGACGGGCAGAAAATGCCATCCTTGTGCAGCATTGATTAAGCCAAATGTCTGGGGGCAAATGGGGAAGACAGTATCAAAGTCTAGGAGCAGCCGGGTAAATAGATGAAAGTGGCTCATCAGAGAGTCGCTGTTTGCTGCTGTCAGAATAGGGAAGGCATTCGAGACGGGTCCTTGTGTGTCCCAAAAGACAAATTTATGGGGGTTGGGGACAGACAGACTGTGACATAGTGTGGCTGAAAATAGACCTACATGAACTCAAAACTACTTGAAGGGCACACACTACAGGAAAGGGGGGAGGGGGGGGGGGGCAGAGAGAGATGTACACTGTCTTTGCAAATATATGGCTTTTATAAAGGCATTATAAACACACTTGTGCATGCACACACGTAAACACACACACACACACACACACACACACACACACACACACACACACACACACACACACACACACACACACACACGCATGCACACACACAAAATTGTGTCTGACAAAAAATAGTGCACTTTGTGACTATTACTATTTCACTACTAGTGATGCTGGAAAGGACATTGCCGTCTGAATGCTTTTTGACAACCGTCACAGTGTACCCAAGCTACATTGCTGCAGGCCATGATCATGTTGTATCCGAGGTCAAGTTATTTCTTTTAGTCCAGATTGATTTGATTTCGCTTGTGGCGAACAAAAGGAACCAAGAGGTTTAGAGTTTTGTATACCAAGCTGACTTCCGTTTAGCGGTAACTGGGGTTAAGTGGCAGTACGGTTGCTTACACTCTGCCCACGATATAACGATTACTACTGCGCTTACACTCTTAGATTCAGTCCTGAAGTAGACTTTGCGCTATTCAAACAGACTTAGATGGCTATTGCTAGACACTGGTTACATAACCCTTTGGCTACTTCATCTGAAGAGGTTGATGTCGTTCTAGCTATATGACTGCTTGTTTGTTCATAATTGTGATACTGCACGTGTATACATGCCGTGAAGGCAAAGCAGATTTTCAAGTGGGGTTTGCAGCCAGCTTCCAGATCAGCAGTTCAGTGAACCTGTGTTTCTTATTTCTCTGTGCCCCAGGGCAAGTTTACGTCTCAGCAGTTTCCGTGGATGAATCACTGTTAATCGGTGTTTTCAAATGGATGATTTCTGTCTTGCTTTTATTTATGAATGCAGAATTTACAAACACACCCATGCACACATATACGTTAACGCATGCATGCGCGCACTCACTCACACACACACACACACACACACACACACACACACACACACACACACACACACACACACACACACACACACACACACACACACACACACCTCTGTAGGCATGCATGCACATATATGTACATTCACATACACACACAAACACACAACGCACGCACGCGCACACGCGCACGCGCGGCGCGCGCGCACACACACACACACACACACACACACACACACACACACACACACACGGGCTAGCATTCACACACACACACACATGCACAAATGAGAAAAGATTACAAAACTGTTTTATTAAATGACAGTGAATAGCACGGCCACTGCATCAGGAGACGCAGTTGCCTAGAGAGATGGGGCTGCTCTCGTGGTGAATACACTGTACACACAGCCATACAAACACGTGTTTACACTGCTAAGTGCAGCTTCTTCCATATTGAAAACGTTCTTTTGCTGGCATTTCATACAAGGCCATTCAACACAAATCCGCTTATGATTCAAAAGATTTCGGCTGGAGTAGAGGACGGAATTGTTGACAACTTGATTTATTGTACCTTGCATTTCCATATAGATAGAGTTTTACTCTTTTGTGGGACATGTCCCTCAGCCTATAGACTCCCATCACTTGCACCCCCAAAGCTACAGGGAAACCCAGTTTCCACTATGAGAAATAAATGATAAATTGTGACATCCAAATCCTTAAAATGCGCCGGCATTTGGGGAAGATTTGCGAGGTGCGCGTGATTCAGGATACGGTAGGCGCTAGTTACCGACCAGCAAGGGGCCGGATTCACGTCGTGGTGTTAGGCCTCTAGTCTGGTGTTAAGTTTCAGTTATCACCTCGTGTTAGCGGGCGTGTACAAGACACGCCTCTTGTTTTGTTGTTGTTCTTCTTCTGCCTATGTTGTTCATATAATACTTAATGTAACCTTTCATCGTAGGACAGTGCTAAGTGGCGTTCACGTGTAGAATCGTACCTTGCTTATGGGTATGGTCTGCTGTTCATACTGTGGCCGTTTTGCTCACATTTTGGGGTGGGTGGGTAAGGTGTTTGGGAGTTGAACGTCCTTTCCTATCATGTAAGGGTGATACCAAAGACAGGGCAACGAGAAAAAAAAAGGTCAGTAAACATACTTGGCCCCAGCCAGGATTTGAACTCAACGAACCAAGCATTGAGAGTCCAACGCTCTACCATTCAGCTCTCCCGGCTCCGCCATTTTGCACTTCAGGAAATACCCAGAGAGGCTTGGAGGCCCCATTTCTTTGTTTTATTTTCCTTCTTTTTTTTCTTTTTTTTTTAAAATGAAGTATTCCTTCACGTTTCCGTACATGTCAATGTATTACACAGTGACGGATTGTCACTCCTGTGTGATTGATGCTATGACTTAAGACGATCAGACAGCGATGATCGGCCTAATGCCAGTATAATGATCGCGTTGACTCAGTAAGCTTCTTGTCTGTTGCAGCACAAGCCACGATGGAGGAGCTGCAGATTCGACCTCACCTGCTGTTTGTCCATTCCTACAAGTCGCCGCACTTCTGTGACTTCTGTGGAGAAATGCTGTTTGGTCTGGTCAAGCAGGGCCTAAAGTGTGAAGGTTTGTGTGATGCTTTTTGTGGTGAATGTTTTGCGATGGATTTTTACACCATTAAATGATAACGTCTTCGAAGTCGGCAGTGGGAAGTTCTGATCATACTGAAACGGGTGAGCGGTGGTCTAATAGGTAACACTTCGGACTTAGCTGCTGCGCTACTGAACGGCCATCACCATTGTCACGGTGATGAAGCGTGGGTTCGAGCCCAGGTCGAGCTTGTTATACCGGTTTTTTTTTTTTCTGGCTGTTCATCGGGGGTTCCTTTCCGGGTTGTCCGGTTTCATTGACCAGCAAAATTGAAATTGAAAAATAGGATAGGTCTTGGGTGGCGCTGCACTGTGGCAACGTGATTTCTCCAGGGGAAGCAGCCCAAATTTCCAAAAAGGGATAATAAAGTAGTAAAAAATGAAAATCAAAATTAGCCCGATACAATCATTTGATGGGTCAAAGGGTCAGCTTAGCTAAGTCTTGTAATTTAGAGTTGCTTTTTTTTGGGGGGGGTTGCTGTTGTTGCAAGCTTAATGTCACTTCTCTAGCTGAAAGATGTTCTGTTAATGCTGATAAGTTCTTAAATAACAAGTTAAGGAATGTGTTTACATTTTATTTTTTTTTGGGGTTTTGGTTCTTATCTGTACCTTGTGCAGAGAAGTTTTATGCCACATTGTGAATTAGCGCATAGTGTAGCGTGCGTAACTTAAACTGATACAGCCACGATACATTTATTGTGTGGCAATTAATTTTTGAACCACTTTGAATCAGACAATTTTGATGAGTTTGACTGATTTGTTACAGGGTGTGGGATGAACTTCCACAAACGTTGTGCCTACAAGATCCCCAACAACTGTGCTCGCGATCGATATCGCCGACACTCCTCCTCCAATCTCTCCTTCACCCTCCCACCCAAAGCGGACACACCTACCGACAATCATGTGCAGGTAGGTAGCCAGGTATTGCCGGTACACGCACCTTCCTTTTGGAGATTGAAACAGTTCATGAGTTCATGAAATGATGTCTTGAGAGTTAGTTTTTTGGGTTTTTTTTTTTTTTTTGCTGCCACATCTCTTTGCCGGCTCCAGTGGTGTTCCTCCCTGGTAACAGGTGAAATCCACAGAGGGCTCGGAAGTTGTGGCAGTTTTTTTTATTATGCATGATGATGGAGATGAGGATAATGGTAAGATGATGCTATGGAGGTCCGTGTGGTTTGGGACTGCGGGACAGGGCCGCATTCCACGCTTCCTGTCATAAATATCCTGGCATTAACCAGGCCCGGGAACTACGGCACCTGTGGTGCCGGCCGTGTAATTATCCACATCATAGACGTGTCATATCAAGGGAAGCACCCCCAAAGTCATCTCACGTGCTTCTAACAGTAATATATTATATGTATGTATTATATATTATTATATATTTATATGTATATATGCAGTAATTTACTGGAAGATGAGTGCCCGTGGACATCGAAGGAAAATGTGTCTCTGAAGAATATAATCTGATACGACGAAGAATCCAGGTTTTTTCTTCTACTGTGACAGAATCTGGACCGGATTGGATGCGTAACGTCTGCACCACTAGTGTAATTTCGATAATTGTAACACGATAATTTGATGGTTTGAATGCTGTGTGTTCATTCTTGAGTGTGGTTACCCACAACATTTCACTCTACTTAAAGACTTTTTTTTTTTTTTTTTTTGCTATGTGTATCTCACATAGTGCTTTTTTTCCCACCAGAATCTTTTGTCCGTGCCAACACAATCAACACCCCCGTCACCTGGTGGTGGGCGCACCAAATCGTGGAGCGGGCGGCCATTGTGGCTGGAACGCGAGTTTGCCAATCGCATCAAGGTGCCGCATACGTTCGTCGTGCATAATTACAAACGCCCCACCGTCTGCCAGTGGTGCAAACGCCTTTTACGTGGCCTCTTTCGCCAGGGGGTGCAGTGCAAAGGTGGGTTATGATTAGTGAAATGATAGTGACTGTCTTATTTGAAAGCAGTAATCATTTTGATGCTGTTAGATGTACTAAGATTAGAATGGTAAAATAAGAAGAAGTGATTTAGACCTGCTGCTGTTTTGTTTTCCTTCAGATTGTAGATTCAACTGTCACAAGAAATGTGCTACCCAAGTACCCAACGACTGTGCCGGGGAAATGTCCTACAATGTCTCAGAAGGTATTGCATGTACTGTAAAACTTGTCACCACTGACCTCCATAGCATCATCATACCATCATCCTCATCTCCATCATCATGCATAATAAAAACTGCCCCAGCTTCTGAGCCCTGCGTGGATTCCACCCATTACCAGGGAGCCTGAGGAATACCACTGGAGCTGGCAAAGAGTTGTGGCAGCAAAAAAAAAAAAAAAAAAAAAATACATAGTCGTGAAATTCTTGTCTTGTTTGGGTGCATTTAGCTGTTACCTCCCTCACATTCACAAATTTCAGTCGACTCATTTTGGACAGTTAATAATTTGATTCCCGCAGATGTTTTGAAAATCTCAGTACATGTATTTGTTAGTGGTGATTTTCATCAACATTCATGGCACTTGTTCGTGTGTTTTTCAAACATCAACAACAACCAAGAAAGTGATCATCATCAGCGTGAAACGACTAGAAGGTCATTTCATAGCTTCTGAAATGACTAGTTTGAACATCTCAGTTGAAATCCACATTTTAGTGCACAATGAGTCCCGTATGTCCCCTCCTATCTAGCACCTGTAACCGGTAACAGCACCTGTAACCAGTAACAGCTCTACTGAAAAGGGAACTCGTTCTAATGCTTGGCTTTGTGTTTGTCAGAAACAGAGAGTCTGTTGGATCCGGAGGTGTCAATTAGCACAGATGAGTCCGAGATACTGGACATGGATGACCTGATAAAGGATGACATCTCACAAGGACCGGACGATGAGATAGACGACCCGGAGCAAAAACCACCGCTCAGGTCAGTCACCCGCAGTCATGTGACACCTTAAACATCCCTTTGAAAATTTAATAACGAAGGGAGGAAAGTTTTCAGGAAGCATGGTGTAGAATTTTTTCCGTATGATGAGATAGACGACCTGGAGCAAAAACCACCAATCAGGTCAGTCACCCACGGTCATGTGACACCCTAACATCCCTTGAAAAATTTAATAAGAAAGAGAGGAAAGTTTTCAGGAAGAATGGTTTTCGAATTTTTTCCCGTAAGCACTGAAGCCTGGTGAAGGTAGACCTTTACTCTGGATAAAGCTTTTATTGTCATCAGTTTTGAACCACTCATATAGTAAATAATAACACTTACAGGGTGCCTATCCCGGGGGACCAAGCTCTAAGTGCCTTACTATCTTAGAACAGAAAGAAAATAAAAATAAAAAACATAAAACAAAGCATTCTCTCAACTTACACCTGACACATAACAGGCTAACAACTTATAAATTAAAAAAAAACAACAACCTCAGATTAAGAACAGAAAACGTAGGTTAAAAAAAAAAAAGAAAAAAAAAAAGGACCAGCAGAGACAAAGTTCAAATGAATACAAACAAAGACCAAACAAAGAAGAAACAATAAAACAAAACACAAGTGGAATAAAACAGGGATAAGAACTAAAAACAAAAGCATTTCATAATCAACTATGAGCCAGCTAAAACCTTAAAAGATAGGAGTGCTGAACAGCTAAAAAGCAAGATGCTATCAGACTTACTATACACGCTCAATGTTTAAACCCTCGCGCATTTTCAGATCACAGCTCATACATTTGTCCATGTTGAAAAGCCCATTGGCATTGAGTGAACTAAAGCCAAAACACAACCCAAAAAGCACAGCGTCTGCCACATCTGTGCTGGCACTGACTGACTGACCAGAACAGCTTTGGGCCACTACAGTTCTCATTTATACAGCCAGTGGATGTCTGTTTCTTGCGTTAGAGTTCTGCTGACCTTAGTATTGGCACATTTAATGTCACAGGGCTTAGAATCTTTATTGCTACAAAACACTTGTAGAATTCCCTCGAATTTTCTTCATGTTTACGCAGGGTTTGGTGTAGTGTTCATTAATTTTTTTATTTTTATTTTTTAATTCTACATTGTCTTGATCATGCTACACAACACTAATCTTGTAGACTTCTGTAGAATTTTTTAGAGAATCATAAAGAAACAACATAATGCCCTTTGATATTATAACGGCAAGCATGTGGCTTCCATCAGAATGTCTCAGTGTTGTGAATTTTTTTTTTCCCCACGTTCATGCAGGGTTTTGCATAAAGTTTGTAAAATTTTTTTTTTTTTTTTTTTTTGACTGCACACCATGTTATAAATGTCTTGTCTAAGATAACTTCAGTAAAGTCAGGTTGTGCACTACATATCCAGAAACCAGGAAGAGTTTTCAGTTTCCGCATCAGTTGACAAAAATCTGTTGACATTTGAAGGCTGTGGTAATACAACAAGCCTTTTGTTGATCAGTCAGGAGTTTTTTCTTTCCCTTTTGCAAAAAAGTGCAGTTGGCTCTTTTTGCTGCTCTTTGTAGCTAATTTGTTCGGATGCAACGAGCTTTTTACGTTTTTTTTTTAAAGTGTGAGAGGAACCTTTGTCAGTTCTTTCTTTGACATATTGATTTTTTTTCCTGATCAGCATGACAGTTGTATGAGTCTGCTAGCCTAGCTTGTACCTTTGGCTTTAAAAGATGTGTTCAGTGTTTGAACTGGGGTGGGGGGGGGGGGGGGATTTGTCGTTTTGGAAGGGGGGGGGGGTGGGGGGGGGGGGTTAAAGAGACAGGGACCTCATTTTCAATCACAAAATCACTGTTATGATGCGTAGATAATGTGTCTTCACCCCCCCCCCCCCCACCCCCACCACCCCCAAAAGAAAAAAAAATCTTTAAAATAACTGCAGATATCAACTTCTCACCCTTCCATAAAATGACAGTAACGTAAGGCACACAGTAGAACAATCATGTGACAACTGCCAAAGAAGTGATACGCACACCTAGCGATTTCTCATGATGAGCAAAATACACAGATGATGCGCACAATATCTCCCAGCGTGTATCTGGGAGCTGCTTTGTAGAACTGTGACCATTTCATAGCAGAGACGTCAGGAGTGTGACCAGGCACCTACCTAAGTAAAACCATGGAGCGCAGTGTCCTTTATACAATGTATGAACCATTAGCGATTGTGCCTGAGACCATGCCAGGATGAACCTTTGACTTCTGTGGGGTGGGAGTGCTAACAGTAACATGGCGTCCCCTGACTTGCAAACTAGGAGATAATTACGCTAACTCCACTCCATAGTTATGAGCCAAACATGTACTGTCTGGAAAGAAGGGCTTAGGCCCCCATGAAATCCATGACACGTAGGCCATTTTTCTGGTTGACATTAAAGACGTCATACTGCAGTTTCGGTCGGCTCGCTTTCGAGCTGAAGAAGATTGATTGCGATCTACCTGTTAGATAAGTAGGCAAACCAGGTCGACAGTATGACGTGCCGTTTTTTCACCAGTGCTCGGGAGTCATTGCCCTCTTTTTTCATGATATAAGATCAGAGGTTGGTTGTTGTTGATCACAGCCCCGTACTGTGTGTACTGGTCTTTTCCACTGCCTAGCTTAAACCCTTTCAGCCCCAATCTCACATTTTGCACGGAGATGAACGCTGATCGCGCATTTCAGCGAGCACGGCGCATAGTGTTATGCCCGTTGAGAGACACTGGCCTTTTTTTTTTTCTTTTTTCTTTTTTCTCGAAAATTCACATGAGTAGTTGGAGCAAAACAAATATACACCTCTAAAACTACATCAGTTTTACTACCATTTAAAAAAAAAAAAAGGAAATTGGTGCTTTTCGTTCAGAAGTTACAAGAGATTAAATACTAGAGGTGTACAGAGGCTGCAGCCAGCCAGAGAACACCTGGGCGCTGAGCAGTGCTGTATTCCAGAGTGGCTGGCGGTGAAGGGGTTAAACCGCTAATCGGTGTTCACCACTAATGGATCAAGACAGTTCGTCTTGCGTTGTTTAGGGATGCTCAGTGGTCTTGTCACCAATGCGAGAGATCGGGGGTTCGAGTCCCACTCGGGGCAAAGAATTTTTCCTTCTCGTATATGGCACCGTTCATTCGGGCTGATCATCGGGGGTCCTCTCCGGGTACTCCGGCTTCCTCCCCCTTTGCTTTGGAATGTTCAGCCCACCAAATTTCAAAACTGAATGCAATTCTAAATTCCGAAATTTCAATCGCTGAGCTGACCCTTCGCACCACGTGATTGTAATGTGTGTATGTCCGGTGTGTGAGAGAATGCGTGTGATTCACCTGAGCGTGCGTGCTGGGTTCAGTTCAAGGCGCTTTGAGCCAATTCACGAAATTGGGTAAAGCACCTATACAATACTCATTATTATTATTATTAGAATGTGTATGGTCACTTCTTGTTTTTTTTCTAGAGACCGATCATAATAAGCAGTCAAGATTTTCAAGATTTTTTTTTGGGGTGGGGGGTGGGGGTGGGGGCTCATGCTTTGTGCTGTGCTGCACCGAAAAACAAACAGGTGAATACGTAAACGCATAAGTAAAGAAATAAACGGATTAACTTGTCACCCAAACAGCCAGAGTAAATTCCATTACGGATGTTGATTGCCTGACATATAAATTCATGAGGGAAAATTAGATCCAAACTTTGTTGTGTGAACTGTGTTGACTGGTGGGGGCATTCAACGACCTTGCTATTCTTTTGCTCTGCTAGTTGATGAACTGTTTCACAAGCTGACACACAAAGCCGGAAATTATATTTTGTTTACAGTCTGACAGTGTGATGATCAGATCGTCTTGTTACGCCCACAGCTAATATCATTACACACATAATGTCACAGCCTAGCGTCATTAAACATTACAGCTAATAACATTACAAGTACTTATAATGCACATCATGTACATGTAACTTCTATGCTTATACTCTGCAATCCTTTGCGCACGTTCATTTGCGGCGTACTTGCCAGTCGGAGCAAATAATAATAATAATAATAATCGCATTAATATAGGCGCTTATCCCAAATATTTTGGCTCAAAGCGCCCGCGAGCTAAACCCAACACGCACGCTCACGTGAATCACGCGCATTCTCTCACACACAGGACATAAACGCATTACAATCACGTGGTGCGAAGGGTCAGCTCAGCTATTTAAATTTCGGAATTTAGATATGCATTTATTTTTCAAACTTGGTGGGCTGAACATTTCCAAAGCAGAGGGGGAGGAAGCCGGATGGCTCTTTGTTTTCATGGTTTCCTGAACGGAGATGCCTTTTGCCTGGCTGTGTTTTCGTACTTTTTCATTCGATCTGCATGGTGATTTCAGCCCCACGGAGAGCAGCAACATCCCCTTGATGAGAGTGGTACAGTCCATTAAACACACCAAGCGGGCCGGCTCCAAGACAATCAAGGAAGGGTGGATGATTCACTTTACTGACAAGGACAAAACGGTATGTTCCGCGACCTCTCCGTACGGCTTTCCTGCTGTGTTTATAACACAGTTTGTGTAATGTGTTTTTTTGTTGTTGTTGTTGTTTTAAAATCTAGATATACATCATACAAAATTACAAAATACATACGTATATACATGTATACATACCAACGTACAAGCATACATACATACAGACAGACACATACCAACATTAATACATACATGTATGCATATATACGTTGAAGCTTCGAACTGTAACTGCTTTTCTGAACATTCATTAAGAAAAAAGGTCTAAATGTTAAATAAGGCTTCGTACGGCATACAGTCATCTAAGAAGTCATGATGGACTAAAAGATAAGTATTTCTCATCTGTGTATCTTTACTTTGCTGATTGGACATATTCATTCATACGCGGGGGTCGTTCACTAAGTTTACATATAAATATAGAATTTAGCCAAAAGCAGGAGAACACAGAATACACGATCACTTTGGACACCCTCTTTGACACCCATCAGTACAAGCTGCAGTTTGTGCGGTGTTAATCATGTGAACCTATTCAGTGCCCCAGTGATTGTCAATATTCATTTGCTCTCTGTGAAAAAAATTCAGACCTGTGCAGTGGTTTATGAAGGCATAGTGTTCTCCATTGCAAAACCACTAGAGTCCGTTTGAGTTCAGTGGCATCTTCTGCCACTCCCGTCTCTACCAATTAGCTGTTGTTTTATTATTTGTTTGTACAGTGTATACACATGTAGTTGCTTATGTTTGAATTGTGTTTTATTTCTCTTATTCAGAGACGACGACATTTGTGGCGTCTGGATGCTAAAGCTGTGACACTGTTCGTGGATGAAAAGTCAAGCCGCTACTACAAGGTGTGTGGAATTTGCTGTACCATGTTGCCAAAGTACATGTATATCAAGGGGTGGGGGGGGGGGGGGGGGGCCTTGTGTATGGATTCCGTTAAGGAAAGGTGCTATTGATCATAAAAAGAAAAAACTTACACAATGTTAGAGCCCAAAATTTGGGCCATTTTCAGGGATTTAAAAAACAATATACAGACATGGCAAAGAATTTTTTTTTGACTGTAAGATGATGGGAAGGGTTTCTCGCGGCCTGCAGATATAGTTTTCCATCTTGTGTTTCCTTCCCAGGAGATTCCTTTGAACAGTATTGCGTCGATCGAGCCTGCTAAGCCCAGCCAGGTCAAAGGCACTGATTATTCCCGCGCATCCGCACGTGTTTGAGATGCACACGACCGGGGGACTGACCTACTTTGTGGGCTGAGGATATCAGCTACGGCCACCAAGAGTCCAACAATAGTCGCCTCCCTTGAGAGTGGCAGCGGGATGGGAGCAGGCGCGTCACTGGGAGCAAGCGTTGCGACAAGCACTGATGCCCGTCACCCCACAGTCCAGCAACGGCAATGAAGCAGGTGAGTTTGTGGAATGGAGCCGTGGATATTGTGTCACCATTGTTTTATCAATCTTGGTGACAAGACACATGAGTTAGGCATAATACGTGGGGACAGATGTTGTGTACAGCCCTGACACCAGTAGGTCACGTGATTGCTTTACAGCTAGTGTCCCGAGGAGAAATTGGTGTGCTTGGGCTGGTGGGGGGGGGGGGGTCTGTGTGGGAGCTATGTGTGTGTGCATGGGTGAGCACATGCGTACTGCAGATGGGGGGGGGGGGGGGGGGGGGGGGGGGGGGGGGGGGGGGGGGTAGCACAGCACTTACAAAATCTTCTTTGTTGGGGGGAGAATTGTGGTTGCAGGAGGTTGTCTTTCACCTTTTCTGTACTTTAGCGTAGACAGATTTGTACCTGCATTTTGGAGGGAGACTCCTTTCATATCAGCTCTTCCTGCTTCTTGTTTCAGACAATGCCTCCTCTAATGGTGAATCTCAGGCAGATAAACAGGTTGACATCAGTCAGCTGTATCAGATATTCCCCGAGGATGTGTTGGGCTCCGGCCAGTTCGGAATCGTCTATGGAGGTAAGCACGCCCAGTGGCTATAGCAGTGCAGTACTGATATTTTCTTTGTAAGGTTTGTCATGTCAGCGTCTTTGTAATGTGAACACACAGAAAGCGGACGACAAAGTTTAGGTGACCTTAGGTGTCCAGCTACCACCTGGTCACAGTTTGACCAGTTTCTGTAGTCTGTTGATGATTATATGTTGCATACAAATTGCGCTGCAAAGCAGAAAAATAAATGTGGTGGTGTTTTTATTTTGCTAGACACAAGAAGACTGCTAAAACTAAATTGCTCAACCTTATTTGATCATTTGAGTAAGGACAGTGGAGTGGATGCTGGGCTCAAAGCACTTGCCATAAGCAACTGCTTCTTTTGCCGGAAGACTGTGTGTCAAACAACATTCAGTGTTGCATGTATGTGTTTGTCTGCCTGCAGGTCGTCATCGCAAAACAAACCGTGAGGTCGCGATCAAGGTGATCGACAAACTGCGATTCCCCACAAAACAGGAAGCGCAGTGAAGACGGAGGTGGCTATTTTGCAGGTGAGAGGGAGAGACGGTGGAATTTTTCTTCTGCTGACATAAGGTTGTCAGTGTTTTCAGAAAAGATCTGTGACTCGGGTCTGGTAGCACACCACCAGTCATGGTCAACTTTTTGTTGATGTACATTTGTACTCTTCTTTCCATAACTAACAATGGGATAAATGATGATGAGGACAATGTTCAAGCAGATGTATTCTGGAAGTTCTCTGTGGTGAAAGACAGTTCCTCCTTTTGCCTCTCAGGACAGTAAAAGCCTTAAGAATGAGTTATGTGGTTGTGTTCTGTTCCAGAACCTTCATCACCCTGGCGTCGGTCAACCTAGAGCAGATGTTTGAAACACCTGAAAGGGTGAGTGTAAGGTACAGACCAGTATTAGCTTCCGGGTCATGTATTGTAGTAACTCAGCTAAATATACATGTAGTAGAAAATCTTTGCCCTTTTAAAATTTGTGTGCAGAGTAAAAATGGCAATCTGGTGCTTTTTTGTTGGCTTTGTAAACAAGTTTCATGCCAGGTAATAGTAAAATTGAGGGAAAAATGAGGCTGGCTTGTGGACTATTTGTATTCATGCGCGGCTGGCACAGGAGCCAGCAGACGCGGCCGTGGAATGAGGGGGTATGTGGTTGCTGCCAACATTGCCAAAAAATGGACTACCGGTATTGGAATTTGTTCAAATTTACTCTACACATGAGTCTATGGCTGCCTGATTTTTGTGATTTGTTTGGTGAATTTTAAAGCATTTCTAGGGTGTCATATGCAACGTTATGTGTAAGAGGAATATATAGCATTTTCCTCCAAATTTGCATCTCTGGTACGTACCTGTTTATGCACTTGCTGCTGTGCCCATCCACACCTGCATCTTCTGATCTTGATCTGACCTAGACCTTGCTCATTGACAGCAAGGTCTGTGGGCTTTTCAGAGTACAGAGGTGCCATCTTGAACCGAACTGAGCTGTCACCTTGAATGATGTCTGTCTTCTGTTTCTGTTAGCTAGACCCATGACTGTGAAAAGATTATTGTCACTATTCCAACTCTTGCATCCCTGTGCTCAGGAACCTTGAAACTGAGTTACCTGTATTACTTGTTCGTGTCATCTGGATAAGGCAACCTGTGCTTTTCTTTTTTTTTTTTTGGGGGGGGGGGGGGGGGTATTTTGCTGTTCTTTTCTATTGTGAATTTTATTTTTTTCCCCTGAGAGCGAGAAGCTGTACGTAGCATGAGAGTGATGTGTGGTTGTTGATCCCCAGATCTTTGTGGTGATGGAGAAACTGAAGGGTGATATGCTGGAGATGATCCTGTCCAGCCCCAGAGGGCGCCTCAGTGAGCGTGTCACCAAGTACCTCATCTACCAGGTCAGTAGCAAATGGAAACAAAGTTCACTGCCGAGTACATGTATGTACAGGCACACTTGTCTCTCTTGCTCTGTGTGTGTGTGTGTGTGTGTGTGTGTGTGTGTGTACCTTTGTCTCTCTGCCTCTGTCATTATGTATATGCGAGCATTTATATATATATAGGTTTCTGTTTTGTTTTGGTTTTCATTTTTTTTGTTTTGGTTTTTGTATGCCCCCAGATGGTAGGAAATAAACTTGTCTCTCTCTGCCTGTAGATGTTGTGTGTTTAGCAAGCAAGTTTTTCTGAGCCTGTAATGATATAAGTTTTTATCTACATTTTTCGAGGACATACTTTTTGAAGCCTTCCTCGCATGCATGTGTGTCAGTTGAGAATCATCAATGTCCGTATACCCAGGTTGTTCTGTGTGATATTTCTAGATCCTGATTGCCTTGCGACATCTTCATTCCAAGAGTATCGTGCACTGCGACCTTAAACCGGAAAATGTTCTACTCTCCTCAGAGACTGCCTTCCCACAGGTAAGACCCTTTGACATTCAAAACACCTTCAAAATTGTCTGGAGTTTTTACAATATGATGTTCACAGATTATTTATTTCCTTGCCTGACCTCTTCTTTAAAGTTGGCAGGACTGTGGCAATAACAGTTTTTCCTCGCGTTTTGTCAGCTTGTGCTAACAGCATGTAGAAATTCACGAAAAGGATTTAGGTAGAATGCATATGAATACTTGTCTGTACGCAGGTGAAATTGTGCGACTTTGGATTTGCTCGCATCATTGGGGAGAAGTCGTTCCGGAGATCTGTAGTTGGCACACCCGCCTATCTTGGTGAGTAGCGCAGGCCTGCGTCAGGGCTTAACCAAACAGTGGCTGACTCCTCATGGTTGCATTAATTGTGTCTGTTTGGCTCAGTACATTTCCCTCAGAGTCGAGGAAAAAACTACAATTTAACTTGGCAGTCTGTTTAATTGCATGGATAGCATTCAGGTGGGCTGTTAAGGCAAGGTAGCTGCCTGCCGTACAACCTGCATGCTACTGCCATCCACAGGGGTGTGATGTAGATGTCAGTTGTCAACCAACCTTGTCCACCATTCATTTATGCATTAGTAGGGATCAGAAAACTGATGGACACAAAAATGTTTTTCTAATGTATTTCCTCTGCTTTGCTGGTATGTTTATTCATAATCTGTATTCACGTATTTCCAACTTTATTTTCTCGTTTGTGCAGCCCCTGAAGTGCTGAAACGTAAAGGTTACAACCGTTCGCTGGACATGTGGTCTGTGGGTGTGGTTGTGTACGTCAGTCTCAGTGGAACTTTCCCGTTCAACGAGGACGAGGAGATCAGTGACCAGATTCAAAACGCATCTTTCATGTACCCTCCCAATCCCTGGAAGGAGATCTCGCAGGAGGGTGAGTCTGAGCATTTGAAGGTCATCTTGGACTGGCTATTAGTGCTAAAAACTTTTCAACTATTTGTTGACCCACACATTATAAGTGCTAAAAACTTTTCAACTATTTGTTGACCCACACATTATAAGTGCTAAAAACTTTTCAACTATTTGTTGACCCACACATTATAAGTGCTAAAAACTTTTCAACTATTTGTTGAACCACACGTTACTAGTGCTAAAAACTTTTCAACTATTTGTTGACCCACACATTATGAGTGCTAAAAACTGTTCAACTGTTTGTTGAACCACACATTACTAGTGCTAAAAACTGTTCAACTATTTGTTGAACCACACGTTACTAGTGCTAAAAACTTTTCAACTATTTGTTGAACCACACATTACTAGTGCTAAAAGCTTTTCAACTATTTGTTGAACCACACATTATGAGTGCTAAAAACTGTTCAACTATTTGTTGACCCACACGTTGTGAGCACTAAAAACTTTCAACTTTTTGTTGAACCAAAATTATGACTGCTAAAAACTTTTCAAGTATTTGTTGAACCACACCTTGTGAGTGCCAAAAGACTGTTGAACTTTTAGTTGAAACATAAGTTGCAGTACTCAACCGGTTGAAACATAAGTTGCAGTACTCAACCGGTTGAAACATAAGTTGCAGTACTCAACCGGTTGAAACATAAGTTGCAGTACTCAACCGGTTGAAACATAAGTTGCAGTACTCAACCGGTTGAAACATAAGTTATAAGTACTGAAAGCTTCCCAGTTATGAATTGAAAACATACACTGTGTATTCCGATGTACAAAATCAGTTTGCACCGGCCCCTGTAGTACATGTATAGTGGTTAGCACTTCGGACCATGGACCGGGAGACCCGGGTTCGAGTCCCAGCCGAGGCAAGCGGGATTTTTCCTACCTAGGTCGGCTCCTACCCAGAGCGGGTGTGCTATGGGCCCAATGGGGAGGCTGTTGCCACACAGCCGAGCTTCACACACTTCACGGGTGCGACTTTGGGGGTGCTTTCCTTGGTATGACACGTCTTATGATGTGGATGATTACATGGCCGGCACCACAGGTGCCATAGTTCCCGGGCCTGATTAATGCCGGGATATTTATGACAGGAAGCGTGGAATGCGGCCCTGTCACGCAGTCCCAAACCACACGGACCTCCATAGCATCATCTTTTCATCATCATCATCTCCATCATCATGCATAATAAAAATTGCCCCCAACTTCCGAGCCCTCCGTGGATTCCACTCATTACCAGGGAGGAACGCCACTGGAGCCGGCAAAGAGTTGAGGCAGCAAAAAAAAAAAAAAAAAAAAAAAAATCAGTTTGCATCGAAGATTTTCTTTTCTCGGCGACCCTCGACCTCAGGTCAGAGCCTTGTTTGGCCTTTAAGAAAAGTGTGGAGGTGCTGCATGTATATTCTAAATGTCACCGGTCCAGTGCACCAGTTTGCCTACTCCCAGTGTCTTTGCGTACATTTCGAGGTGAAATGTCATCTTCTGTCTTTGTCTGCAGGTATTGACCTGATCACAAACTTGCTCCAGGTGAAGTTAAGGAAACGATTCACTGTCGACAAATGCCTCATGCACGTCTTCTTGCAGGTAAGAGTTTCTCCCTGCATTTTGACATTTACAGGAGTGTTAGCCATCAGGTCACGCTGTCAGTGGGTTTCTTTGCGTTATGGCCTAGTGTTTCATGCAGTGAGATTCGGAAATGAGGTTAGACAGCACAAAGTGTTGGCTCTTGGTTGGGAGTTGAACTCGCTACCCCAAAATCAACAGTCCAACACTGTACCAGCTTTTTCTGTTCGGGCTTCCCAGGCGATGTCTGTGTGCACTTTGACATTGTGGAATTTAACGTAAATTGGTTTTGAGAATACATTCTTTTCCTGCTCTGTTCTCAAATTGAAGAATTCCACAACAATGTCAGTTTGCAAAGGACTGTGTTGCAAGGAAGGGATTACACTTTCATGACTTTTGTTTGTCCGTACGTAGGATTACCAGACCTGGTGTGACCTACGCATGCTGGAGACCCACGTCGGGGTGCGGTACCTGACCCACGAGTCGGACGACGAACGCTGGGAGAAGTACCGCCGCGACCACAACCAGAAACCGTGGCAGGAAGTGGGCCAGAAAGGTGTGAATGAGAAATACTCTTTCAGCAAGTTTCGCGAGCGCCAGGCTGCGGCCGCTCAGTCATGACGCCACGCTTTCGCTGTATTGTGACGCATCTCTCTACCGCGTCTGTGTCCTCCTGTGACATTTGCCTTTCAAACCTCGCTGCGCAGCCTGATGTATGTCTGTGTCAGTCTGTGTGCGTGCTTGCATGCGTTCTTACATTCGTACGTTACTTGTGGTCAACTCACTGTTGTCAAGTCCTCATTCGAGGTTAAATTTGTGCTGATGAACTGTCTTCCTGACGGTGTTCTGTGTGTGTATGCGTGCGTGCGTGTGTGTGTGCGTGCGTGCATCAGTGCGTGGACCAGTGCGACATAAAGAGAGATTTTTCAGTGGATGTGTAGGATCAATTCCTTCAATTTGTTCACTCTGTGCCGTGCATTTTTTTTTGGTTTTTATTTTGACGTCTCTTGTCAAGCAACTTGTGTTTGCTACACATGATATTGTGCCTCTTACACCAGCAATGGTGGTGTGCAGTTTTCAGATCTGGTTGTTGTTTTGTTGTTACATTATCTCTATGTACATGTTTGCATGTAAATACTCGTCCATGCTGTTCCGTTCACTGCCTGCGCTCAGACCCATTTGTGGTTTCCGTTCGTGAAATACTAGCAGCTGAACATTTTGATGTTTTGCTTGCGTTTTTGTGATTTAGGATTATGACTTTCTACTTTTTTTTTTTTCCTTTTCCCGTGATGCATAAAAGCCTCTTCTGTAGTGGGAATAATGGACTTAATGATGTTTCTTAAGAAATAAGTAAATGTATGAGGTTAAATCTCCTGAATTGTCTAGTATGAATTAGTGAAAGAGACAGAAGTTTCACAGGCATTCACTAGGTAGCAACTGTCATTTTACAAAACGTTGTTATGGTAGTTTTTGCGTACTTGAGTGGTTGATGTGCGACTAGCTGTCGTTTTCGCCAGGGCATTAGTCATTGCAGCTGTAGAGAAGCTTTTTGAGTCTACCTCATCATGGCTTGGGGGAATCTGTCATTATCTTCTCATTTCTTAGGTGAAAGTGCGTGGCCTAGGAATTCCTGAGATGATACACTTTCAGAAATAGTGCAGAAAGAATTTGGCCAGTTTTGGACATTTCTTTTAGTTCAGGCTAGTCTCCCGTCAGTATCCTGAATGGAGCAAAATATTTGTGCTGGCTTTTTCTCGTTGCCCCATCTTTCATATCACCCTTATGTGGCGGAAAAGAATGTTAAACCCTCAAACACCACCCCGCCCCACCCCACCCCTTTCATTAGCAGACGCACCTTTCAGTTGAGGGCGCTAAATTCTGTTCACCTCTGTACTGTGATTTGCTGAATTCATACAGGGTCATCGCCTTGACGGTAGTTCAGTAATTTCCTCTTCTTCAGGTGACATGATGCGAAGTGGTTTTATTTAGTATTTTACGAAGCTTCTGTTTCTCCGTTGCTTTCCCTTCCTCCCAGCCCTAGGCGTTCTGTGTTCAAACAAATCTTTGTTTGGGTTGAGTCTGGTCATAGATACTGATAGCTTCTGGACACAACGTAACACTGGCATTCAGCGTTATGTATAGTGGTTAAGATGAGGCGTGGGAGCTTTTTGAGTGTGTGAATCTTTGTGTCTGTAGATGTTGCCTTTACAATAATTGTGTTCCATGTTAAGTGTGCAACACTAATGGCGATGTGCTGTTCAATTTTTTATTTTTTTTTGGTAAATAGGCTGTGAAAGTGATACGTTTTTTTTTTAATTGCTTGCTTAGTTGATAATGTATATACTTACAAAATTGGTTTTACGCACAATATTTCACTTTTCTCCTTGTCGTTCTCTCAGTGATGTACAGTTGTTTTAACTTTACTTGCAGATTTTTTTTAAATGTTGCGTTTTTTAAGAGCATGTGTGTGGTCGTTAGTATGTGTGCTTGCATGTGTACCGGTAATGCCTGTGTGCGAGTTACGGCCGTAGACCGTTTAGCGGCTAACTCACTACACAGCAGCAACTGAAGGCAAGGCTGTCACAAGGTGAATTTTACAGTTTCATTGTTTAGTCTCTTTGTACCTTTTCATGAAGGTGTTTTTACCGTCAACTTGGAAAAGTATGATTTAAAAGCAGCGTAGTTCTATTGCTTGGACCTGCTAGTTTTTCTTGGTGTTTTAGCGATCAGCAGAAGCAGTTTACAGTTCTTTGGCCTTTTGGCTTTTCGCGTGCTTTTATCTACAGCTTTTGTGATCCTGCAGTGTGACTGTAGTTACGTTTGTGTTCTGAAGATAAGAGTGTTCGTGGGCAAGTATAGACGCGATGTGCACATGCATAGTCTTTCCATCTGAGGCTGGATTTTACAAAAGTTCTCGAGGTTGAGTGCATGTGTTGGGATGGACAGGGGAGTGAGAGGAGGGGAGGGATTTGGGGGGAGGGGGTGCTGGAACAGGGGGAAGCAGAGTTTGGAGGGGTTGGGGAGGGGGGGGGGGACACAATCACAGCACTGTCCCAATAGTGAAAGTCTGGTGTCTTGCATTATGCCCATATTATTTTACCTATCATTACGTTGTAGTGATCTTGATGCGGTGAATAGCAGAGTTGTTGATTTTGAGTTTTAATCCTGAGAGGCATGCATCGTTCTGTTTCATAATACAAGTCTACACGTGCGAAAAGGCCCATATTGCCCATGCCCATATTCTATCCACACGCATCAGCTGAACTCGCTGTTTGTGATCTGCTGCTTTGTCAGTTTCTTTGTTGATGCACGAACTGTCAATCTACAGCCCTCACTCAGTGCACATCCTGTGTACACAAACACTAGTCAAAGGTGTTGCTGTTTGGTTGGTTGGTTGTTTTTTTTTGTTTGTTTTTTTTAATAATATTTTGTTGTTCTGTTTTGTTGTTTCTTGGTTACAGCTGTCATTTCTGTGCGTTACTTTGTTCTTTCTCTCTCTCTCTCTCTCAGCCACAGCCGCGAATTAGTCTTTGTGGCTTGCGCGGCTTTAAGCCCTAAAAACACACTCACTCACTCTCTCTCAGCCAGTTCTCTCATTGTACAGACTTTGTTACTACCAGTGTATTTATATATCTCTCTGCATATATTTGTATGTGTACAGCTGTGTGAATCTATTGTTACCAATCATAATGGCTATTTTTCTATTTTGGAAGCAATACTGAATATTCTATTTGTTGTTACCGTATTCTTTGTGCTGCCTTTTTCGTGAGGTTATTGCATAAATATTGTTGACTCTGTACATACACGTATTGGTCACGCATAAGGAACTCATTCATACTGATCTATTCATATTGATATATTCATATTGGATAACATAGAGTTTAGAGATCACATTTATGAACGACTCATATTTCTCAGTGTGTAAGAGTCTCCCCCCCCCCCCACCTTTTCCCCCCTCCATTTATTCAGCAGTATGAAACCTGCCAGTGCAACAACGTGTTTTTGGCAATCACATGTTGGCAAACTTGCTCTTTGCTGTCACAGTCTATGATGGTCGTTTTCTGATAGATCTGCGTCACAATTTTTACATCTCCACACAGTGTGTTCTCAAAACCTCTGCAGCTGTGCACAGCATACGTTGCAGTCAACTTTATTGCAGTTCTGTACTGTTGTGGAAAGGCAGAACAAAAGCAAGTCCGTTCTGTGTTGTGTGTGGACTTACTGGTACATAGTACATAGGGTCACTCAGCACAGGCTTGAGTTTGCTCTCACTTCACTTCAGTCAGTTGCAAGACACAGGCGATGTGACATCTTGCAGTTTTGGCTCGTTCAGCCAGTCCTTTTTAATGAAAAAAAAAAATTCAAGACTTCTATCGTTTAGGTGGTCGACCCGTAACAATGGATTCAAGATGTGAGCCGCTCTCACCAGGGCTGCCCCATACACAGCTGGAAATTGCGCACAGCCACATAGTAAATTATACACAGGCAGGGAAGCCAGAAGAAACGTCGGTGTTTCACCATCACTCTCCTGCAGCAGACTGAAGTGAATTCAAACTCAAGCCAGGTTTTTTATGTGCTCTAAGTGATGTTAAAAACTGTGTGACTTTGACCGAGTCAACTGTGCGTTGCGCAAAGCTTTGGAGGTTTTGAAAACAGGAAGATCTGTCATATGGTCCTGTTCTAAGTGGTTATCTTGATGTAATCACCGCCTGCTTACCCTTTCTTTGTGGTTTTTTTTTTTTTTTTTTGGTTGTTGTTTTTTTTTGCTGAAGTTTTTGCATGAGGCAGGTTTCACTGTTCACTTTATTCGCACAAATCGAATCATTTCTAGACATATATTTTATCACTTTTGTATCACATTTTTCTCTCTCTCGTGTTCATTCCCAGTGCATACATGGTTTTCAATCAACTAGTTGTGTAGAGAAAGCACACTTTTCTTTTTTTTTTTTAATCACTTTTGCCAGCGAGTCAAAGATTTTGTGAGGTTTTTATGTTGTGAGGATGGTGGATATGTCTTTCTTTGAACGCGATTGGCATGTGCTTTGGACAGACATCATATTGTCTCTCTGGTTTGACTGTGTTGGTTACAGACCATTAGGCTCGTTTTTTAGGGATCACATATATATACAATGCATGGAAAACCGTGATTCGTTTGGAAACAAAAGGTGTGTGAGTGGCGAGAGCATCATTTTTGCACAAATTTTTGTATGAGATTTGGAGGACATCCATCATACAACACGGTATACGTTGGTCAGTATGCAGTGAATAGTTTCATACATAGGGATCAAATTTGCTTAGAGCTGATTGTACCCCTGCAGTTCATCATCCCACCTCCAGCTACCTAAATGAACATGTTAGGATTAGGATCAAATACTTCTGATGATCTTTCGTGTACTCATAACTCAGAACGTTACAGTATCGTGACGTTATAGCAGGATGTAAGAACTGTTCCGTATTACCAGAGATCAGGGGATTTTACTGGAGTAACTTGATCGGTTAATTTGTACTGTAGAAGTACCCCTTTCCTGTAGTACCCAACACTCCGACACCCCCCCCCCCCCTACCACCACCACCACACACACACAGACAAACCTCTCTCCACATCTTCCCTTTTTTCAGATTTTCACATGGGATGTGGATAGTTCAAATGATTAAGAGTCCTGATGGTCAGATCTTGAGTTCATACACCCACAGGGCCCAAATTTGTACTGGCATTTTTCCATTGCCACTGGCTTTGAAATCAAACCTCCAAAGACCCCCCCCCCAACCCCCATCCCCCCCCCCCCCCTTCCACACCTACAGATCGATCTCCATTGAAGGCAATCTCAATCTCATGTAACGGTGCACAAGGCACCAGTATATTATATATTGAATGTTATCGCTCCGCATATCGTGAATGGGAGGTTTTGGGATCAGATTTTACCGACATAAATAAGACTGTACTGTGGCGTGACACAAATGTAAGTATTTATTGTTCCTTGCAATCGAGCCAGCATCTAAGCGCTGCAGTACAGTAGCGGCGTCGACTTACCAGGAGTATGTATTGAGAGATTAGGTTGGTGTGGGTACCTTACCTTTTGCTGCTCTTGTACATCTGGCACTTCTCTTTCTTTTTATTCTGGAATAAAGTGATGCTGTAAACTTGCACCTTCTCTTTGTCCTGTGTGTACGTATGTGTGTGCAGAAGTGTATCCAACGAGACATAAGCATGCAAGGTCATACATGTATTCATTCTACCACTGCCAAGTTCACTCTCCTACATGTCCTTTGCTTTGTTTCTTTTTAGGACAGATTATTTAGCATGCTGGAATGTCTCACGGTGAAACCACCGCTATTAGTAGTTCGAAACTGAGCGCTTCTGAAAAAAAAATACTTAGTGCTAAGGTCTGCTCAAGCTGAGAAATAAAAGTGGTACCGGGCAGCATGTGTCCGCCCTCAAGTGTATTGATGGGGTTGCATGCTTATGTTCCGTCTGATGTGCCTATGATGAATATTGTTTTACATATTGCGTGGTTGGTGAAGGGCTGTCGGCTTTGCCTGCTTTGCTTCGCTCCCGCTTTTGATGTGATGCGACAGTACATTTATGTGTCTGCACATTGTCATCCTCTCACGCAGTGACCACAAACTCTTGCAACAGGTGGGTAAAACTGTCGTGAGAAAACAGTTGTTCACTTTTTGTTGTTCTCTGTGTCTTTCTCTTTATGTATGTGCAGCTGTTTGCACAAACACACACACAAAAAAGTCTTACAGATGTACATGTATATGAAATGAATATTGCGAACCAATATTCCTGCATCAAACCAAATCATTATTCATCAAACTGTGGTGCTGCTGCAGTTGGAGGCATGAGGGGAGAGAGAGAGATTTTATAAGCCAAAACTCCTTGTGTGATCTCATGTGTTTAGTCGTTTACTTGTCGGTGAAGCCGAAGGCAAATTTCCTTTTTAAGGACAATAAAGTTATCTTCATCCATAAACCATGCCAATGGTAAAAAGTCTTCGCCTTCATGTACCAGATACCACTGCCAAACTGACTGCATTGCCCACCATACTTTGCCAAAGATTATTTTCTAACTACTTGTACATTTGGTTAGTCAAAAAGATGGGCAGAAATTACTTCTCACAAAGGGCAAATCCAGCAAAAATGTCAAGGACTACATGTACATGAACAGTTCTGCAAAAAACAACAACAACAACAGCAAAAATGAAAGCACAAGAACATTTTAGTGGAACTAAGATGGCAAAAAACCGATATGACACATATGCCAGGGCTTCACACCAGTGGCAAATATAATGGGGTGGGTGGGGGTGGGTGTTTGGGGGTTTAACGTCCTTTTCCACCACATAGGATGATATCAAAGACGGGGCAACGATGAAAAAGCCAGCACAAATATTTGGCCCCAGCCGGGATCGAACTCACGACCCGAGCATTAGAAGTCCAACGCTCTACCATTCGACCACCCCGGCTCCCCGCAAATATAATGGGACAAATATCCTGGCTGACTGTAGAAGTATAGAACATTTTGTCCTGAATATTGTTCTCTGTGGCGCAGAAATGATTGGACATGTCCGTTTTGGTAATAAAGAAATCAGACTTACTGAAAATGGCGATATCCAACACAGACATGAATCAGTGCTACATGAAATACCCTCCACTAAATTGCGATCCAGTTTCTTTCATATTGTAGCCAAAGTACATAATTATGTACTCGTTATATAAACTCTCTTTGACAATGATTACACGTGAGTCCCAAAAAAGTCACATGAATAAATAAATAAATAAGAGGAATTCAGCTACCTGTACTTTGGCTTGTCTCACGCATGGCATGTGTTGTATGTCCTGTATTTTCTCATTCATCAGGTGACTACTAACACTGATGCATGGACGGGGGCCGCTGCAACTTTTCTACTGAGCATGGCTACGGCAACTTCTTGCTGGCTTCGATTTAGTCCGGGTAACCCATGAGTGATCGGGGAAGTCACATCGGAGAGGGGGAAACCATGACTAGCTTCGATTCTGCCTGGCCCTGCCCCGCCCCACCCCGCCTCGCCTCGCCCAGCCCCGCCCCTCACCTCCATGTCGACAGTGTCGTCACATGGGTGGAGGTTTCAGACGAAACCAATTATCTTTGCAACGTACGACAAAGTGAATTTAATCAGTCTGTGTCAACACACAACAAACTGTTCTCTGCACGTATTTGTTCATGTTGAATAGCAAATTGAAAGAGGGGTTGACTTTTTCGCGACCACAAGCTCAATGTTGAGCGTTAAATTAAATATTTTACCGTTGACGTCTGCATGCATATAGCTTTGTACAGTTACTACATACCAGCATGTGATCATGTGGGAACGTCTTGCACTCACTGCGCATGTCGGCAAAAGGTTAACACATAACAAAATCCCCCCCCCCCCCCAAAAAAAAAAAAAAAACCCAAACAAACACCCCCCCCCCCCCCAAAAAAAAAATAAATAAATAAATAAATAAATAAATTTAAAGAATAATAAATAAAAGAAGTAAAAAAAAATGAAAACCCCTGAACAAAAAAAATGCCCCCCACCCTCTCCTCCCAAGTCAAAGTAAATTCATGGTGTGACTGGACCCAGTTAGTCCTTTATTGACACTGATTTCCACAATATTTTCTTCATCGTCCCCCACTTTCCTGTTAAAATCCACCCTGATTTATTTTCTGGTAAATGACTTGTGATTTACAGCTGTGAGCATGTGCACGTGGTGAGATGGTGATACAAGAAAGTGATATAATTACTATAATCATCATTACTTGTTCTCTCATTTCTTTTCATCCCGGTTTCTCCCTCCACCTCCGAGCCGAACGGTTTGGTCATGAATGAGTTAAATGTTTGGTGTCTCCATACGGGGTAACAACAAAACAACAACAAAAAGGCCCTTCCCAAAGAAACCCAACAAGCAAAACAACAACAAACGAAAAAAAAAAAAGAGCAAAATATGTCACAATAATCTTCCCATCAACACCGATACAAAATATTCCCTCCCCCCCCCCCACCCCTTTTTTTTCATCAGTTTCAGCAAATGTATTTGAAAAAAAAAATGAAAAAAAAGGCAGACAAAGGAAAGCTTCATTCAGTTGTAATCATTTCTAGTGGTCTAGTGTTAGTGTTACACTTCTCACTTCATGTGTTCAACAGCAAAATGGTACTTGTGCCCTGGTCGGATCAGCTGCAAGTTACATTAAATTCGTGTCACACCTGATTTGCTCAAGAAGCGGCTGACTATATTGTCAGTCTCTGTGTGTGTCTTGATGTGCCGGTGACCCTGACAAACCTCTTGACTCCACCTTTTTTTTTTTCTTTTTTTTTTTTGGCTGCTGCTGGTCCCCCAAATCTTCGTTACCTCCAGTGGTATTCCTCACATGTCCATGCGGTTTCAGTGGGACTGCATGAAATGGCTGCATTCCGCACTTCCTGTCATAAATATTCCAGCGCTAACTTGACCAGGGGCCGTGTAATCATCCACATTGTGAGATGTGTCATAACATCGCCCCAAATGTTGCACCCCTGCAGTGGGCGAGTCTCCAGGCTGTGTGGCAAGGGTCTCCCCACTGGCCCCGCAAAGCACGCCCGTTTTGGGTAGGAGCCGACCGAAATCCCGCTTGTCTTGACAGGGATTTGAACCAGGGCCGGGTCTCCCAGGTCCATGGTCTGAAGTGCTAACCACTACACAACGGGGCCAGTCCTTAACATCATGCGTTTTGGTGTACACGAACATGCAAAAATATATTCAAGAAAGCTGCTTGTACATCTCTTCCCCCGCCACCCCCCCCCCCCCCACCCCCAACTGTGGTTCTCTCCCGAACCTACCCCAGCACAGAATAAATATTCTTAGTTAACAATAGTACAGTATCTGCCGTCACTTCTGTATGTTGTCTTCAATCTACGGCCCCATTTTGAACACGCTGGACAGAATGTGAGCAGCCATCTTCCCGTCAGTTGACCATCTGGAAGGAGGGCCCGAGGGTTTTTCCAATCCATTGCTCTCACTAAGCGGTTTTTTTGTGGTTTTTTTTTAGAGGAGGGTATAGATATGTGGTCATCCAAAACAGCGTCCCGCACGATGGATATTGTGTCTTCTCTTTGCATCACTCATTCTTCAATACAGGCAGGCAACAATGAAATGTCATGTGGAACCAGTAGTACTTTGTGTAGTTGACCACTGACTCATTTAGAGCCAAGCACACTCTAGGTAAAAAGACGGTACATTATCGCAAAGATGTTCATGTAAAACTTTTGGTGTCTGTGAGTTGCAGTTAACTTTGGTGAAAAGTATCGCACGGATATTCATGTGAACATTTCGGTGTCTGTGGGTTGCAATTATAACTCTTCATTGTGCAAGTGCAAAAGGGAGTTTGTGCATTGAGTGTATTTCTGTTGTTCTAACCTACTCTTTGTCTGGTGTATCAAAATGTACAGTATATTGAAACCATTCAAATATGGTCAGTGCTTCACTGTTTACACATTTTTTTTTTGTCTTGGGTAATGGTATTGTTAAATATTGTTATACCTACATGTATCATACAGTTGTACCCATAATTGTGGTCGTTTGGTCTTTTTTCAAACTTAATAGCATGGGTCATGGTACAGATGTCAACAGAGAATGGAAAATTCTCATTCTCCTTCCCAGAGTCTCTCAACCGCAGTAATTCTATTCTGATCAAACTTTCTACAACCTACGGCATGCATAATGTTCCATAGTTTGTTAATCCTGTGGGCTTTGGTCGTACAGGGGTGTTGCTGCTTGTGAAAAAATGTACAGTTGTCTCAGTAAAATATCGATCGGAAATTTTTGTTCGTTGTTGTTGTTTATTGTTGCTGTTTTGTTGTTGTTGCTTTTTGTTGTTGTTGTTTTTTTTACAATGCAGCTGAAACAAATGATGATGTTGACAGAACCCAGAGGTGTTTCCGAATGCAGCTTAATTTCTAAGCAGCCTACAGCTTATTTTTTCTTCAATACAGCTGTACAAATACTTAGGTTGCTTTACTTCGTTCGTTTTCACAGAAGTTGTGTGGTACTGGGACTTGGTTTGGTAACTTTTGTACTATTTGTGTCCCTTGATCAGAGTTCTTTGGGGGGATTGAGTTTCCCCATAGCTCAGTGTACATAAACAATCAGTCCCGTAACCTCAGTTTTACTCAACATTCCATTTTTCTGTGTATAACTAAGTTTACCAAAACAAACTGCACAAACTCAGTGGGAGAGATGAGAACTTTCACTGTAAATTTTGTACATGTATCAAGCTAACTGTTACTACTGCTCATATACTTTCTTCAGCAAGCTGCACAGTGATGTTAAGTCACCATAATCATACTGGTTATGTAACGAGCTTTGTGATGTTCACCACATGTCACATCAGACTATTTATATGTGGATGTGTCCGCATGTTTAGTTGATTCAGTTTTCCCATTACCATAGCCAACAGGATGTTCACCATTGTAGAGTCACTTTGATCTCAAGTTACAGTGCCGCATCCCTTGTATTACAGTAACTCTGCGTGCACTTAACACTGAGGTTGAAGAAAATTGTTTGGCAAATGCGTGATATTGTCCTGTCTCCATTTGTAACGCATCAGGCCTGTGTTGGGGTCAGATCAAGCCTTGTGTTGTTAAATCATGGGCGCTTGCTTCTATGTATAGTCGGCTAGCACTTGTGTTGGTGCCAGAACAAGCCTTGTCCTGTGAAATAATAATAATAATAATAATAATAATTTATTTATATAGCGCTTAATCTACATGGAAGGTAGTTCTAAGCGCTTAGAGTACAGGTAAAGAGACAGATAGACGTGAAGGTTCAGGGCCAGGGCAACTGCATGTATGGTACTTAATAAGGAGATGGAGAAAGACGGAGGGAGGTTAGACGGAGCTTTGAGATGAAAACAGGTAGGTTTTTAGATTTGTTTTGAAGGTTTCGAGGGAGGTTGACTGGCGGAGCGAAAGAGGCAGGGAATTCCAGGCTTTTGGACCAGCGTAGGAGAAGGCTCGAGAGCCAACAGAAGAAAGTTTAGTGCGTGGGATTCTGAGTATCAGAATCATAGTGGGTTGCTTCTGTTTTTAGTGGGACAGCGGTGACTGCATGGCAAGAAAAGTAGACCGGGGTTTCTGAACGCCAGAGTTATTCAGCATCAGAGACCACAGCAGTATGAAACTGCTGCAATTTCCACAGTGAAAATTCATTCATCGAAAGCGGCATTTTTTTTTTTCACCCACTGTCAACTCATGTGACTTTAACTAAGTGGCCGTGGGAAATAAACATGCTTGTCAAACTGTCCCATTACATATTTAAATGAAAACTGAAAGTGGACCGTCTGGCAGTGTATCTGAATTGAATAGTGTTTGGCAGGACTGTTAATTTACGTAATGTGCCCCTCTCCCTCTTAACCTATCCGTTGGAGTTGTCTTCTATCACTCCTGTGGCAGAACATCCTGATGTGTATTGTTTTGTGTCCGAGTCCCCCCCACCCACCCCCACCCCACCCCACCCCACCCCACAACCCCCCGCCCTCTCCTACATCACCACCACCATCTCCTCCATCCGTCACTTTCCAGTCAGTTGTGAAGATTGTTTTCTATGTTACAGATGTTATGTGCTGTCAAAATTTGCAGTACTAGCACTACTCGGTACAGACGTCAATCAGTCTTGAATCCAATGCATACTAGTGAAGTCAAGTGTTAATATCTTCACAGTGATAAGACACTCCCCCTCACAAAGGACAAGTTCACAAATTCTTAAAGAGTTACGTAATGTGTGGTGTCTTTCATCTGTGCATATTATGGACGGACATGCAAGGTGCACGCAAGTGGAGGCATGTTACAAGCGTATATGTACAGTCAATTCCATCAAAGACCTTCCTTACCATGGTCCTTGGTCCCATTCCGTTAAACCTTTTTCTGTAGTATGCCAGCGCCATGAAACTCATATTCCAGTGACAGTGCTAGTGGAAGAGGTCATAGAAAAGAACTACCCTACCATGCTTTATGGAATAAAAAAAAAAAGAAAAAAAAAGAAATCCTTGCATCTCCTTATTTGAGCAAGTGCAATTTTCTTCAAACAGATTGTGCACCCTCTCAATCCCCCCCCCCCACCCCCCACCTTTTTGCGTTTCCGTCAACGCCAAGTCAACCGAATACTGACTGTTTAAAAAAAAGAAAAAAAGAAGTCTATCCTTATGTGGCAATGGGATGGAAACCTTCAACTCTACAGATTTGTGTGTGCATGTCTTTTCCGTTTCGTACTTTCCCCCTCAGTTGTGGACCAGGTAAGCATAATATTGTTATTATCATCATTATTATTCACCAAACTCACCAGTGTCTGTCTAGCACTTTGTCCACAAGTGATGAAATGTTGTTTAACAATAGAAACAGTTCAACTACTGTGTAAGGTTGGTTTTTTGGGGTTTTGTTTCGTTTTTTAACGGATGTCACTAAGAATGCTTAGCGAGTTTTCCTTCGTCTCAACCCACCCCCCCACCTCCCTCCCTCACCCCATCCCCTCCACTTACCACTCCCCTATCCCACCATCCTTCTTATCTGGTCTTTTCTTCTTATCATGCACCACAAGCATTTATGTGAAGGTGAACATGTACATACAGTTTCTACAATATGTTGTCATTTTGTGAACAAAATACTTCACTGCACTGTTCAGTATTCAACACACACTGAGAAAAAAGAAAGATCTAGCTAAAACAAATAATGAGGGCACTCATTTTTATTTTCTTTCTTTAATGAAAAGGGACAAATGATCTTTTTTCCCTGATTTTTTTTATGGTGAAGGCGTTTTCTTGAAAATTCACAAAACCTCTGAAATGTTTAAAAAATAAACAAAGCATTAAAAAATGCAGATTAAGATTTGGGGAATGGCTTTTATGGTCGTTTTGTGTTTGCTGATCATGAATATTTACGAATGAAAAATTTGACCAAAAAAAAAAAAAAAAAATTGTCAGTCTAACTTAATGCTAAAACCACACTTAAACTCTTACACAGTTCAATTCCATATGCTTTATTGAACTGTGTTAAAAGTTTCAATGTACTTTTAGCGTTGAGTTCTCCTAACAGTTTTTTTTTTTTAAGTTTGAATGTAGCTAGAAAGATCATACAGTACAGAAATTAACTTTTGTTATGATTTGTTAACTGACTCAGCTTATCCGTAAATGTTTCCTTAGCAATCTAAATAAGCATAATTGATACAAATTTTGGCTTCCAAATTAACCGAGAGGAAAAAAAACGAAATATTGTGCAAGCTGAGTTCCTCGAAGCACTGTATTCTTCTCCAAGATATAGCAAGCAAACATTGTACTGAACTGACTAGCACGGGTGCAAGTTGTGTGCCTTACTCAGTCGTAACTCGTATCAACTCTACAGTTGTCCCATGTTATGCCTCTGCATGTCAAGAAATAAATGTTCACCAAAATTCCACGTTCTGAAATCAGTCTCCTCTGTGTGTGTGTGTGTGTGTGCGAGACTGTGTAAGGAGAGTGTGGTGTGGTTGTGTGAGAGTACATGTCTAAGTGTGTGTTTGACTGTCTGAGTGTGGTATGGTAGTGTGTGTGTGTGGTGTGTGACTGTGTGAGTGTGGTGTGGTTGTGTGTGTGTGTGAAAGATGAGTGTGGTGTGGTTGTGTGTGTGTGCATGTCTAAGTGTGTGTGTGTGCACAGTGGCGATACTACGTCACAACACATCAGTGAGGTGGGAGCAAAAATACCGATAGTTGGTCCCAAAGTGGACAAATTACTCTACGAAAGGGACACGGTTGTGACTTTGAATGAATGAGCGTTCGTTTCGAAGAAACTCATGAGTCCTATGAACCAAACGGCGTGTGCATATCGCCTACAGTCGCTACAAACTCGACCGGAAACGGCCGTTGCTCAGTGCAGAATTTGAAAATGGCGACACACATCCATGCTAAACGCCTCAGCTAGCCAAAAGCGAACCTAAACTTCTATTGCAGACGAGAACCTGTGTCCGTTACTTACTAATCAAGCCGCACTGGCATGCCTGTGAAGGCTTGTTTTGTCTCTGGCTTCCTTTCTTTCCCTGCCCTCGGCACACTATGAGGTGCTGACTGCTGTGTGGACAGTTAGTGTGGTGAGGTGGCGATTTTGTGAGCACAGCGTGTACACTGAACAATCCACAAAACAAGTCCATATCGAAGAAAGGACATTTTTACACATCAGTAAACTGTCCAAATTCGGTATTAAAGTTTTGAATTGGGTTATACAACTTTTTGCTATATATTTCAAGTGAACACTTACCTACCACCCGAATTCTCAATCCTCACTAGACTGAGATTATCTCTGCTTCCAGCATGACAAAATGACTGCATGTCCTGAAAACGCATGCACAGTTTAATTTGGGAGCAGATTATTTTGTATTTAGAACTAAATTACTCCCCTCCGCACACAAAACTTGCATTAGTATGACAAGTGCTCTACGGAGTTAAACTTTTAGTCAGTTCTCTGTTTCTCATTGGAATGAAGTCTTTCTAAGACACGTGGGCGCCGAAATGTTCACAGAGTAGTGTTGTAGACCCCCCCCCCCCCCCCCAAAAAAAAAAAAAAAAAAAAAAAGCAAGCCAAACATCCGCAGTGACTGATGAAAATGTCACACATGATTTATGAACACATACTGAAAGTAACCAGCTAATGTAATGCCCTTTCTGAACACAAAACTTTATTTTTCAAAGCCTTCTGTTTTTGAAACTATGTGCAATGCAATCATAACAAACTTCATCATGATGAATTGAAAGTAACAACCACAAGCGTTTATCCTACCAAAAAGGGAACTAAATCATTTTCTTTGGCTCACTTGTGTAACAAAATGAGTCTATGTAATAACCCTCCGTCATCTGTTTGTGTGGTGCGTGTCTGTCTGTGTGTGTATGTCCACAGTAAACCTTAACATTGGCCTTTTCTCTGAATCTACAAACAGCAGAGACACCAAAATTGGCATGCTGATAGAAAGCCATAAGACTTTTCAAAATATACCATAATGATTGACCTTGGCCCACGGAAAGCTGTCTATTTGGCAATTTTTCTTTGGCATTTTCTCATAATCTAGAAAAGCCAGAGACATCAAACTTTGCATGATTATAGACATTGACAACACCTTTACTGACATACTTGTATTCAGTGACTTTGAGGCAAGGTCAAGGCCATGCAAGCTGTTTTGCGGAAAACCTTTCAAACCCATAACATTGGCATTTTCTCAGAAACAATGAATAGCAGAGGCACCAAACTCGGCACTCTGATAGAGAACCATAAGACCTTTCAAAACATGCCATAATGATTGACCTTGACCCAAGGTCAAGGTCACAAAAGCTGTCAATTTGGAAATTTTACTTTGGCATTTTCTCAGAATCTAGAAAAGCCAGAGACATCAATCTGCATGATGATAGACACCTTTACTGACATACCTGTATTCAGTGACTTTGAGTCAAGCTCAAGGCCATACAAGCAGTTTTGCGGAAAACCTTCCAAAACCTTAACATTGGCATTCTCAGAGAAACAATAAACAGCAGAAGCACCAAACCTGGCTTGCTGATAAACAGCAGTAAGACCTTTTAAAAAAATACCATTTTGAATGACCTTGAGTGAAGGTCAAGGTCATCAAAGCTGTCTCATTGGAAATTTAAAATTGACATTTTCTCAGAATGTAGGGGTACCAGAAGCTTAATCTCGCCTGAAAATAACTCATAGCGCCACACACACACACACACACACACACACATGCACGCACGCACGCATGCACGCACACACACATGCACTACCCAGCCCGATGCAGATTGCATTCTAAGGCTCTGAAACAATGGCAGACTAGTCATAAGTCATACTGCTTTAATTACCTTGACTTGAGTCAAGGTCATTTAAAATCGTATGTTTGCATAGGTCTACTCATTTGGTGCCTCTGCTGTTGTTGTTTCTGAGGAAATGCCAATGTTAAGGTTTCCCCCCAAAATAGCTTGTATGGCCTAACCATGTTACAAGCTTGAATACAGGTATTTCTCTAAAGTTCTTATCAATGTCTATCATCATGCAAAGTTTAAAACTCTGGTGTTTGTAGATTCCGAGAAAATGCTAACGTGAGCTTTCTAAACAGACAGCTATAGTGACCTTGACATGGAGTCAAGGTCATTCAAAATGGTATTTTTTGGAAGGGCTCATGACTGTTAATTTGGTGCCTCTGCTGTTTGCAGACTCTGAGAAAAAGCTAATGTTAAGGTTTACTGCGGACACACACACAGACAGCTAGTAGTAAGTAGAATTGAAAGTAACAAGCACAAGCTTTTTACCTTCCTACAGAAACAGAAAATAAGTCATTACAGGATTTGGCTCTTTTTTTCTTTCTTTTTTTAAAGCTCACTTGTGTAACAAAGGGAGAATATGTAATAACCCTCCGTCGTGTGTTATCATTTTTTTTTTGGTACTGTTATGATTTCATTTAAAAGCAGAAGGCAGTGAAAAATAAAGTGTTGTGTTCAGAAATGGCATTATCTGGTTACTCAGTTTCAGTATGTGTTTGCAAATGTGCGACATGTTTCGTCATTGCGGATTTTTGGCTTGCTTTTTTTTGTTTTTGTTAGGTCTTCAACACTACGTCGTGAACATTTCATCGCCTACGTGTCTTAGAAAGGCTTCATTCCCATGAGAAACAGAGAACTGACTAAAAGTTTAACTCCGTGGAGCACTTGTCATACTAATGCAAGTTTTGTGTGCGGAGGGGAGTAATTTAGTTCTAAATACAAAATAATCTGCTCCCAAATTAAACTGTGCATGCGTTTTCAGGACATGCAGTCATTTTGTCATGCTGGAAGCAGAGATAATCTCAGTCTAGTGAGGATTGAGAATTCGGGTGGTAGGTAAGTGTTCACTTGAAATATATAGCAAATATTGTATAACCCAATTCAAAACTTTAATACCGAATTTGGACAGTTTACTGATGTGTAAAAATGTCCTTTCTTCGATATGGACTTGTTTTGTGGATTGTTCAGTGTACACGCTGTGCTCACAAAATCGCCACCTCACCACACTAACTGTCCACACAGCAGTCAGCACCTCATAGTGTGCCGAGGGCAGGGAAAGAAAGGAAGCCAGAGACAAAACAAGCCTTCACAGGCATGCCAGTGCGGCTTGATTAGTAAGTAACGGACACAGGTTCTCGTCTGCAATAGTAGTTTAGGTTCGCTTTTGGCTAGCTGAGGCGTTTAGCATGGATGTGTGTCGCCATTTTCAAATTCTGCACTGAGCAACGGCTGTTTCCGGTCGAGTTTGTAGCGACTGTAGGCGATATGCACATGCCGTTTGGTTCATAGCACTCACGAGTTTCTTCGAAACGAACGCTCATTCATTCAAAGTCACAACCGTGTCCCTTTCGTGGAGTAATTTGTCCACTTTGGGACCAACTATCGGTATTTTTGCTCCCACCTCACTGATGTGTTGTGACGTAGTATCGCCACTGTGGTGTGTGTGTGTGCGCGCGCGCTTGCATGTGTATCTGCTTGGTTGGTTGGGAATTTAACATACTTTTTCCCCTTGTATGATTAATATCAAAGATGGAACGACACAAAAAGCCTGCACAAGTTTCGGCATCCAAACACTTCATCTCATTAACGACACTCTAACTCCAGAATTAGCTGGTCCAATCGAGATTTATTCTCTCTGACACATACATGGTATTCAACAACCCAACTATGTGTCTGAACATGAAGTCTATGACCATCATTATCATTCGCATTCACACACATACCTTACTGTACTTATCCATTAATTTCAAGAATGCCAAAGGAACTGATTACTGAAAATCCATAACTGTCGAGTATCGATATTTTCATTCTTCAAATTGTGCCCAACTTACAGTGTTTGTGTTTTTGAGCTACTAATTCTAAAAAAAAAAAAAAAAAAAAAGTGCAAGAATGTCAGCCCACTGAATCTCACGTTTTTCAGAACTACACATGTGTAGTACTTAGCTGACTGAGACCTTGCCAGTTTAGTACAAGAGTCTACTTTGAAGTTTGATTTCAACTTCAGTTACATACTCTCACTGTTTTTTTTCCTGCAGAAGTGTCAAGAAACAACCAAATCAGTTGTTAAGATGCACAGGTGAATACAAAATGATATGCTGCCAAAATCTGCCCTGAACTGTTTCCTATATGATGATTGTGAAGATGAAACGATAAACATCCATCAGCAAAAACAAGACCACAAACCAAAAGTACATGCAGGAGGTTATGGGCCAATCTCCCTTGACATCAGTCCGTTCATTTTATCAATAACCCTACTCCGAACTTCTTTTTTTTCTGCTTCTGTGTTCCCTGCCCTACTTCACACTATATTACACTACGTGTATAATAAGATCATGACAATGTTTGTTTTCTCCACAAAGTGGCACTGAGAAACACATCTGGAAATGTCAACAATTTATGAACACATTCAAAATACAAAAAAAAAATTAAAAAAAATCAAACAATGCGGTGAACAGCCATATTTAGAACTTGAAGTCTTTGTATCGTTTTGATGACTTGCCGCTGTCCGCCTGTTGTTTCTTGCGTTTCTGCAAAACACGGGAAAGTCATCACCTAGGGTGTGCGCATGAAGAAAGACATTCGCACAAACGCTCAATCAAGAGCACAAGAGAGCAGTGGAAAATGTTTCAAGCCATAGACAGACAAACACACAAACTCATGAAAGCAGCGTCTGAAACTGCAAACTGACTGGATGTGACCTTCCAACGCTATGCACAACATTGATGCATCTGCTGGTGAGTGAAAGGAAATTTTTTTTTTTAACAGTCTTACAAGCTTTTAATGTTTTCACGACCATGCACCCAGCGTCTGTGCAGAGCCCTTGCATACCATTGCCAACCACACACCTAGACCCCGGGCGTTGACGCGTGAGGATGCTGTTACCAAGCACCCACGTCCCATGTTATCTCCGAACTCACTGTGGCCGCTATGCCCAATTTTTGCCCATCAAAAATAGTTTTTCATAAAAGTGCTTATAATTATCTTTCAAAACATACCAAACATGATTAGGAAACATCTGAGGAAGACCCCTTTCAAAAAAATTGCTAAAATCGCCTGGTTGGCAAGGGTTGTGCACGCACACAGTGCCTGGGTCACAGGGGACTTCCACGGCGCGTGGTGAAGGTCAGCAATGAGCTAAACTCACATCTTTTAACTGCTGTCTGGCAGTCTGATATTCCCCACCACCCCATCTGTCTTATCCATGCACAGCCACACACACACAGAACCAAGTGCACACACACACATACACACACACACACACACACACAGAACCATGCATACCGTTCTTACCCGCCATCCATTCCCAAACAACAAACCACCTACCCTCTGTTTTGCAGCGTGCGCGGCCACCATGTCCGAGAGATCTTCCTTCTCCAGCTGCGACTGTTGCTCACGCACTGTTTCCTCGTACTTGGCCTGCATGGCCGCCGTGTCAAGGTCAAGCTCCTCAGGGTTCAAGGTCACCTCAACCCCCTCGGCTGTACCGGCTTTTTCTCCGCCCTTTTTGCCTGGCTGCACCTGGAAAAATTAATTATGTGAAGTGTGTGATCTTTACTTTTTCTGATTCTACAGTCACCCCCAACTCCTCCATTGATTCATCCATGCTGAGCAATACACTAACCATAAAACTGTCATGGCAAAGTCAAAGGGCGTCCCTTTTTCTATTTCCACTGCAACACACCTCTTACTCCACAAAACCCAGCAGACTGTTAAAACCAATCAAATTTAAAACCATCCAGTGTCAAAGAGCACAAACTTACTGCAGAGATGTCGTAGATGTGAGCCGAACCCATCATGGCACCACCGACGGCCGTCTTTTTCTCCGGCAGGACCGTGTACAGTGCCGGCGTGTCTCCACCCTGGTCCATGGCATCCTCAATTCTCCTCTTTCGCAGCTCAATCATGTCTGGTGTCTCCACACCTAATGGCACCGATGTGAGCCCACTGGGTGTCACCAGGCTGAAGAAAAAGAAAAAAATAAACACTCATCATGTCATGAAAACAAATTAATCCACCCACATTTTATCAGCAACAAAGAAATGGCAATGTTTGAAACAGACACTATGATTTTTAAGAAAATTTCATTATTATTTTTTTCTTTTGGGGGGTGGGGTGTGTGTGTGTGTGTGTGTGTGTGTGTGTGTGTGTGTGTGTGTGTGGGTGTGTGGGGGGGGGGGGGAGAACACAAACCCTGCCACTGAGTTTACCCATGAAGAAAGGATACCTAGAAAACACACAAAATAGTAACTGGGTAGGTATGCATATATGTTTGTGTGGGTGTCTGCCCGATCTTTTTTCGTCTCTCTCTCTCACACACAACAGATACAAAAAGACACACACACACACACACACACACACACACACACACACACACACACACACACACACACACAGACGACAATGCCAAAGCAAGACGTTGGCTACTAACCCCTCGGCTGGCGTGACCAATCCGGACTCGTCCTTCTCCTCTTCTTCTTCCGACTCCTCTTCTTCCGATTCGGATTCCGACTCCAGCTCACCCCAGTTGGTCTTGTCGATGTCTTCCTCCTCCACCACTTCCTGAACATGGGAGAATTCACTCACATTATATATTATCCTTTTGTGCCAGTCAGGGCTTCAGCTACCAGTACCAGCCTGCTCTGTTACTTACTCAAGCTACTGACTTAATAATAATGAATTGTACTTATATAGCGCAAAATTCTCACAGAGTGACTCAATGCGCGTACTCCCGCACTCATACCACGCGTGTTCCAGAGTGACGGGGCAGCAAAGCTAAACGCGCGCTCGCCAACTGTTTTGAGGTTTCGACGGGGAACGTTCAGTAATCTTGACTGTATTGCCTTGGTAATTTTGCCCTACTGGCATCTGAACCCACGATCAAGGTCATTCCTAATCAAAAGATCGATGCTCAGCTTAGCTGTCCAGTAACCCCCCCCCCCCCCCCCATTTGAATGGAAAGCTGTGGAAAAAAACAAAAAGGCTCCCTCAGGTTCTTAATTTCGCTATACAGTGTACAGGTTTGAAAATGAACGCAGCATCTGGCGATTACTTGGAGACAAGTTCTCAAAAAGACACCATACCTGGAACTCCCCGCCCTGTGTGCCAAACACGTCACCATACAACGGTTTCCCTGTTTCGTCAACAGGTGGTTTCCCCCAGCCACCCGCGTGATACCCGAACGAGCAGCCCTGCAAGGAAAGACACAAACGAGAAACAACACAAAATGAGAATCGTCCTGTAGGCAGTGAAGCAAAGTAAATCGCTGTATTTCACAAATGCTTATGTGCACGAGCATGCCGTGAATGTGAACCTTATAGCAGGTATTAAACTATTATGCAAGTGCTTTTGTCAGGTGGCAATTAGTGCCATTATGCAAGTGCTTTTGTCAGGTGACAGTAAGTGCCATTATGATATTGATTATGCAAGTGCTTTTGTCAGGTGACAATAAGTGCCATCCCAGCAAAGGTCTGTGTTACAGAGGGGATTTGGCCTAGCGGCTGATGCGTAAAAAATACAAACCATGCATGCAGAAAAAAATGATAATAATAATAATGAGAATTGTACAGGCGCTTTACCCAATTTCATGAATCAGCTCAAAGCTCCGCGAACTGAACCCAACATGCACGTGAAGCACATGCATTCTCTCACACTCTGGACATAAACACATTACAATCACATGGTGCAAAGGGTCAGCTCAGCTATTTAAGTTTCGGAATTTAAATTTGCATTTGTTTTTTTTTTAAATTTTGTGGGCTGAACATTTCCAAAGCAGATGATGTCACTGTACAAATGGCAATGTGCATCCTGCAGGGAGCAGCAGCATGAACTTCCCTTACACCACCAGTAGGACAATACCAATACGCTCACCTCTGGAATGGGTGCGTTCAGTCCCGGAACCTTCAGGTTAGGGTAAGATGGTGGCGGGCCGTAGCGCTGCATGGCAATCAACCAAGGAGGGGGCACTCTCTCTGCATTCTGTTTTAGTTAAAGATAAACGAAACTGTCTTGAATTTGAACAAAGTACATATGACACATTACCAAAACTTGCACAGCATGATGTATGCTGAAAACAAAAACAGTCACATGATGGTATTAGAGGCACTGTAAAAACAACAAAGAAATTCAATATACATGTACTTTCTTGCCAAAAGCCATCACAGGCTCTCAAAAGCCATTCTGACTGTATTGTACTATACTGAGTAAAATAAAAAGAGATGACACATGGCAAAAATATCTCAAAGAACGAGTGAACCAATCAACACCATTTTTGGTACAGTCAAACCTGTGTAAGGTGGTCACCCAAGGGACTGGGTCAAACTGACCACCTTAGACAGGTGGCCGGGTTATCCAGGGTGTCATGTCAACAGCTAGTGTGTCAGGGGATCCTCTGGGGTGACCAGGTTAGACAGTGGTTTGGCTTATCAGGCATGCTACTCCCAAAAAAGAGTTTTCACTGAAAATCTGGCGCAGCCAGATAATCGAGCCGGCGTAGCCGGCGAGTCTGCTAGGGGGGTCCGGGGGCATGCCCCCCCGGAAAATTTTTGAAAAAATCGTTAAAATCTGTGCAATCTGGCGCATTCTGAGTACTTTTTCCAGGATAAAAAAAATAGTTTACTAAGAAGAAAATCATACCTGAGAATGCAGCAACTTGGCAATTTCATGAACTTGGTTTATTTCTTCAAGTCTTTCAAGTAGACAATTCAAGTTCATATTGTCAACTTATTCCTTGGTCACACGTATGATATCAATCGTGATCTTCTCAATATGATCGCCATATGTTTCATTGTACTTCAATTTCCCTTTGTCGTCTTTTACTTCAAACGATCGGCTCTGCCAATCCCACCTCCATTTGTTTTTCAGCCCTTTGTCCCAGTCACCAGCTTTGTTTCGTTCCACTATGTCGCTTCGAAACATCGCGACTGATGGCTTTCACGGGATCTACAAGCACTGGATAGATTCACAAAACTTGAAAGGCCCTTCACAGATATTCGATTCACACAAGTTTTGCCTAAATGGCATGCGGTATGCCTAAATGGCGGCAAAACCCGAAGAAGAAATGGTTCGTGTAGTTTCATTGGACGGAAACGGCAATCGGCGGCCAATCAGCAAGCAGCTTTGTCCAATGTACCGGAAGAGGCTAAAATGGGAGAAGTAGCAGACGATTTTTTCGCTCGCAGAACTCGGATCACGGAAAGCAATCCTGGAATTCAATCGGACCCGGATTTTTTTTACTTCACGGATTTTCTCGGACTTCACGGAAATTACAATTTTCAAATTTTCATTTTCGCGGATTTCCGCGAATTCACGGAAGAGTAGCATGCCTGCTTATACAGGTGACCGCCTTGGCAGGTTCGACTGTATCAGCAACAAAAAATATGCCAAGGAAATGTAGAAATCTCACCGCTCCAACTGGCATACCAAGAGCTACCCTCAAGTCATCTGTGAGGTTACCAGGTTTCTTTTCTTTTAATCTTGTTTCAAATTCTTTGGACTGAAACAAACGCACAAAAACAGTTGTTAAAAAAATGAAATCACCGTACAATGAAAACAGCCAATACAATACAATGTTTATAAACTGATAAAACCACAGCACACTAAAACTGCCCAAGAACACATTTTACGAACTTACAGAAGTACAAACCTGAAAATCTTCCCAGTGCCGCCTGTTTACATTGTACTCAATTCTACTGTCAGCTATTGCACTAGGCATACACTTACCTCGTAATACAGGTCCCCATGGATGGTCATTTTGGGTTTGGTCTGGAAGCGGAAGAAGGCGTCGTGCAGTTTCTGGTAGTCGATGTCAATCTTGCCAAGCTTTGGACGCACCTTCTCGCGCATTTTTGCCTTCAGGTTCTTCTGCTCCTCCTGTGAACAAAAGCCAAAATTTCACCAGGCAGGGCCACAAAGGCGAGAGTCTAAGAACAACAGTTACCGATTCTGCAAGAGTTGCCTAAGCGATGCTAAGTCAGAGTAGCTCATCCCCGATGGTCCAAGTCAGCGAACTGCTTGTAACCCTTGAAAATTGACTCAAAAGTCTGAAATTGTAACCATGCAAATAAGAAGTCAAATTTTTGTTAACAACACAACAAAAGTAAGACCAGCTTGCTGGATATCCAGTTTAGGTACCTTTTCTTGTAGAGCAGCCCTCATGTCCTCGATGCCGGTGGCTCGGATGAACTCCGGCAGCTCAAATGGTTGCTTCTCAATACCTCGCTTGCCTTGTAGGTACTTGCGCTTGTAACACCAATGCCGTGGCACAGGGACTGTATTACGAGTAGCCTGCAGAAGAGACGGAATGCTTCAGTATAAAGAAGACTTTGGCAAAAACTTCTACATGGACCAAATATGAACACTTACAAGTTACACCAAAATGAACACTTACACCAAAATACACACACATGTGCAAACACACACACACACACACACATGCGCGCGCGCGCATGTGCAGTCACGCCCATCATGAAGTAGGGAAGGACTCGAAATAAACAATTGCACTAGTAGATAATCCACAAACATTTACTGTGGCAAAAGCAGTTTTCAACAGCACGAAATGTTAAGTCAAACAAATGAGAAAACCCTCCAAAAACATCCAGCACTTAACACTTTCAGCCCTGCCACCGTATCATCTACGGTCTCGCAGACCCTAACAATAATATGCGTGCATGTGACCGACTCACATACGCTCTGCACAGTGGAAGATTCCCCTATAGGATGGATCCTATACTTCTTGAGAAATAGAGTTCTGTAAGCAAGAGCCCAGCTTTAGATCTAGCACACTTGAAAAACTCCCTGGCAGAGAGAGATATCGCTATTGAGATTCCTTCAGGGCTGAAAGGGTTAATAACTGTATTAATATGAGGACAGTACTCAGTAGAGAAATGACAGCAGCAGCCAATCTTACCTTCAAGTGCACTAACAAGCGTGGATCTTTTGCTGTAACATCGTGCATCTCCACCACATCAGGCCTGGTAACCAGCTGAAAACACGGACAAGGACACCATCACATTAAAACTGTCAATTCGTTCCTTTAATCTTTCACTTTTCTCACCAAGTCACTTTTACTTTTAGGTCTACTGTATTACACATGCAGCCATGCTGATTGTTCTTTTGTTGAAACAGACCACTACACTCCTGTCAATCAAAGGGGGCCCACCCCCATAATTCAGCCTATCACGTGCCACGGCATAATAAGCGCAGCATGTGACATGGTCTGGCAAACTCTCTTGCCAGACATTACAAAGAGGGAAGCACGTGTAGTTTGATATGGCCGAAAACATGGGAAGAAAGCAGTAAGCCCATTGACGTCATTTGAGGGAAAAGACCGTTACATCAATCTCTTACATCTTGAAATCACCCCTTTTCCCCCTAAAATGACGTCGCGGACTTACTCTGTTTTGCCATTTCATGTACCCGGGTGGAGTAAAGGGGCAGAGATTTGGCTTCACTGCTTGACAAGTGGAGTCGTCTATTGGCAACATGTCCAACTGAAGTTGTGCTTTACCTAGCAGCCAAGACCACTGCCATGGTGAAAGTGTCCGTCTAATCCGAGACTGTGGCCAACCAATGCCCACTTGATAACCGTTTCTCCCCAGGTTCCTCACCCAGCAAAACTCAACAGGCAGTGGGTATTGAGCAACCTGTGGCAAACATTTCCAATGCCATTCAAACCCGAAAGTTTATAAACGGATAAATAGGAAGATGCTAAAAGCAAAAGAAATACTCCACCTGTTTGAGCTGCGCCACACTGAGACGAGTCAATTTCTTCAGCTTCTTTTTAGAAATCTTTGCTGTGTCCTCTTCAGTGGGGACAGCCTGCAACATACACAGTTTGTACACTGGTCCTCAGAGCATCCCATAATAAGCAAGTAAAAAATTTGAACACTTTTCTTTGTGCACAGGTATGAATTCTTAGCCTGACAGTGACAAAACACAGCCAAGAAAGTATGCAGGCTGGGGAATTGCTGAAGGAATAAAAAAAGACTGAAACCTAGGCCAGGGTGCAGCAGTAGCACACTACTGTGGGACCACGGGGGCAACGCCCCACTCCAGAAAAACAAATTTTAGCATTTTTAAAGGCATTTAGTGGCCTCTACTGACACCCAAAAGTTAAATTTATACTGCCTTGGTACCGATATGCAAGCCTTCAAAACTGAAGTCCCACTATTACATGTATCATGATACGAGTGCAACCTTTTCCCCCCTTCCTTTTTACGGCTGAACCTTTGATTTTTTTGGCTGAAAGGAGAGGGAATTTGACTGAAAATTGCCAAATGACTGACAATTCCCCAGCCTGAGTATGATTTTTTTTTCCATACCGGCCTTCAGCTAGTGCCTCAAAACTTTTACTAGCCAAACTAGAAAAGTTACTAACTAAACTTCAAAGTTACGTACAAAATTACCAGTCAAGAAAAAAAATGCCTGCATTCTTTAATTAAAATGGTTAGCCAACCAGTGAAGGGTTATGCGAGCAGACTGTACAGTTCATCTCATCTGCCTTTTCATCATACTTCAGTCACAAAATTCTTTCTTCCAACTCAGATGAAACAAGAGTTGCTCAGCTGCAGCTGACTTTGCCTTCTTTGGACGAAGTTGACAGCTGATCTGATTTTGATTTGGTGCATTTTATACATAGATGATGACGGCAGCTTTGAAAAAATGATTTGCGGAATTCAGACTCGGCAGTAGCCGAGGGAACTTCTCTTCACTTTAAGGCTATGACACTGAGAAAAAAATCAACTTTGTATTACTGCACTTGCATCTGGTGAGTAAGTATTTAACTTCACTCGCCAGCACTTTTTCTCACCCACTCACCACTTTCAGGGTGTTCAATATATACAAAGAAAGAAAATCCAGGTAGGATCGTCCAACAATACCTCTTCTGCGTCATCATCATCATCATCGGAATCTTTGTCATCAGCCTTGACACTGGGTTTGGCGGGTGCATCATCTGCGGATTTTGCCACGTGTTTCTCATCTGTCTTGTCTTTGGGTTTCTCTGTCTCTGCAATCTGCGACATACGCGCATCAAACACTAATAACCGGGTACACTCTCTCTGTGTGAAATATAAAGAACTGGCACGATAGCCTTCACAAGTGTCTTTACGGTAAAAACAAGTGTGTACAAACACAAGTTTCAAGCAGAACCACACAAGCATGAATCTACGTAGCTGTATTACACAGAAACGAATATAACAACAAGTGTATGCTGCAAATTTCAACATTTAACAACATCACACACACAAAAAAAGGAGGGGGGGGGGGGGGGGGTGGGGGAGAGAGAGAGAGAGAGAGAGAGAGAGAGAGAGAGAGAGAGAGAGAGAGAACAAAATTAAAGCAACTGCGATACCTTGAAGTTTTCAAAGATCTTGGCAAATGTGTGGTAATTAGGATCCGACGGGTCAAGCTCCAACTGTTCCTGGACGTACCTGCAACAAGACCAACAAAATGTACGACATGACAACAAAATCTGTAAATCTGTGGCATGAACAAAACACACTTCAGACAGACTATGAAGGATGCAGCTTTCGTCATATTAACACAACGGTCAATGTTATTGTCTTGCATGCTGTAAGGAGATAGGGACGAAAGTGAACTACTACTGTCTACCCCGTGTAGCAAAATAATGTATGTACTGACTCAATCTGCACGTCGTCTTCTTGTTTCTGCTCTGTATTGTTGCGCTGACTGCTCGGCTTCTGTTGCTGTCTGTTCTTCTTCGCTTTCTTCTTCTTCTTTTTCCTCTTCTTGTTTTTCGACTAGAAAAAAGGACGAGGAAAGAAACAATGCATCAAATTCAATGTCAAAAACTGACGAACAGTGAACACAATTTTGAGACAGCATGATTTAGTTCACATCCCTCTCGCATACCTCCCCCCTCCCACTCCCCCAAAACCCACACAAGCTAAAAACCTCCCCCATCCAGTCAATCTGAACCAAATGGGATGTCAATGATTTTATCAATAATTAAATCAAAGCACTGATCTCAATACTTTTTCAAAACAAATGCAATCTTTATTTCAAATTTTGAGGATCTATATATGAACAGACTAAAAAAAAAAAACAAAAAAAAAAACAACCCCAAAACCCCAACTAACAAACAAAAAAACGACAACAAAACCCTCAGCCTCCATCATATTTCACTTGCTTCAGATTTTGACAAAACAAAAACAACTACACATTCATCATCTCTGTGAGTCAAGCTTTCTAGATCCCCATCAGGAAATTTGAAATGAGTGATCGAGCGTCTGAAGTCTTTCAAACAAGTCCGCCAGGAGGAAGCAGAATCTGTTGTTGACGCGTACAGGTACTACACACACTGAACTCCCAGCCTTTAGTTCTTTGCTGACATTCAATGCTCACCTCTTTGTTAGAGGGCTTGGCGGTGGTCATCACTTCATCGTCTGCTCCTTCCTCGTCCAGATTATCCAGGTCATCCTCAACTTCCTCTTCCACGTCCTCCTGCTGCCTCTCATACTCTGCATAACAGCCATCACATCAAAATGATCATAACCAAAAGAAAGGCTGAAACATTAGATGCCACCACCAAAGATTAATTCCAAATCAGCATGGGAAGATTCCATCCCTTGTGTGACTGAGAGAGTCAACTCTGTAACACCCAAACCAAGCACATATAATTTATCATTAGGCTGGGGAATTACTGAGGGGGAAAAAAAAGACGGAAACCTAGGCTACGGTGCAAAGGCAGCGCCCTGCTGGGGTAACACAAGGGGCTATGCCCCACTTAAAAGGACACATTTTAGCATTTTTAAACTAAAGGCATTTAGTCGCCTCTCTTGGCACTCAAAAGTAAAATAAAGCCTTGATACTGACATGCAAGTCTTCGAAAATACAGTTAGACTGTCCCATATGGCATGTATCATGTATCATGATACAGTACTCTGCGTGCAACCTTTTCACCCCTTCCTTTTCTTTGGCTGAAACTTAGATTGTTCGGCTGAAAGGGTAGGAAATTTGGCTGAAAATTGCCAAATGACTTAACATTCCCAAGCTTGCATCATGCAAGAACAAGAGTTGGGCTCACTGACGATAACTGACCAGAGTTGGGCTCACTGACGATAACTGGAGAAGTAACAGTTACAATAAACAACGGAAAATTCCACGTTGTGCATACTCACCCTCTTCAGCCGCCTCCTCAGGATCCTCAGAGTCAAGCCCCATCTCCTGTGCCCTTACCGACTTAAATTCCAGGATCTTCTCCAGTGCCTGGGGGAGACGGATCTCACGCGGACCCGGTGGACCGGACTGCTGCAATAGATGGACTTCAATCGTCAAAATTACAACCATGGACTAAAAAATACTGTGTCAGTGTGTGCAGACGTATTGTAATAATAATAATACATGGCTTTTATAGAGCGCTGTTCTCCCGCTTCAAGGACTCGCTGCGCTTAAAGCACACACACACACACACACACACACGCTATTTACATCCCCTCCGCTTACATACAATTTGGCGGTGAAACGAACTCATGATGCACTGAGGCTTAACAGAGTATTGGTAGTGTATGATACATCTCAATCTGTTGTCAAAAGAATTATTCACGCGGTGCTTGCTAAGTAACACAAAACACCGTGAGGCAAAGCGTAAAAAGAGGAAACCCTTTGCCCCCATCTGGCTTGAGCAACCACAGCAGTATTCTACTTCTGTGGAAAATTCATGAAAAAAAAAAAAAGAAGAAAAAAAAAAAAGAAGCAAAACAAACAAAACCTGCCGAGCTTCCACCATCTATTTTTGTCATCTGTGAAATCAACCACAAACCATGCTTGTTTTCTTTCTTCTTTTGGGTGGGTGGGCCAATATGTGTAATAACTGACGCGTATGCAAGCAGACTTTTATCCTTCCCACTAGTGTCTCACCTGAGGAGGTTTAGGTTCCATCCCGGGCGGCTGCTGGCCCCTACCACCTTGCTGAAGGGATGATGGGGGCCCGCCCCTGTGTGGGGGGCCCTCCCTCATGTCCCTCTCTCTCATGTCTCGGTCATGCATTGGAGGGCCTCTGTCCTGACCCATAGGACCCCTGTCAGGGCCTCGATCCATTCCCATGGGTCCCCTGTCAGGGCCTCGATCCATTCCCATGGGGCCTCTGTCAGGGCCTCGATCCATTCCCATGGGGCCTCTGTCGGGACCTCGATCCATTCCCATGGGGCCTCTTTCGGGACCTCGATCCATTCCCATGGGGCCTCTGTCGGGGCCTCGATCCATTCCCATGGGGCCTCTGTCAGGGCCTCGATCCATTCCCATGGGGCCTCTGTCGGGACCTCGATCCATTCCCATGGGGCCTCTGTCGGGGCCTCGATCCATTCCCATGGGGCCTCTGTCGGGGCCTCGATCCATTCCCATGGGGCCTCTGTCGGGGCCTCGATCCATTCCCATGGGGCCTCTGTCGGGGCCTCGGCCCATTCCCATGGGGCCCCTACCCATGGATCGCATGTCCAACTCCATGTCCGCACGTTCTCGGTCCATGTGACCCATGTCAGACCCTCCGGGGCCGCGGTTCATGGGCCCTCCGTCTCTGAAGCCCATGTTGGGACCCTGGTTCATCATGCTGGATGCCTGCGACATGGGTGGCTGGGGGCCCGGGGGTGCCATGCCATGGTGGGACGTGGGTGGACCTGGAGGACCCTGCCCCCCTGGGGGTGGCGGCGGCCCCTGTCCCTGGGGGTACATCATGTGCTGGCCCGGCCCGGGGGGACCCTGTCCCGCGTGACCGCCCATCTGTGGAGGGCCTTGGTTGGGAGGTTGACCAGGCATCCCCTGCCCGACCCCCGGGGGAATCATCTGCTGAGTCTGGGACATTGGGGGCTGCGGGGGAGGGGCCTGCCCCTGGGGTGCCATGTGCATGGGGGGTGGGTGTGGGGGCTGGGGAGGCATGGGCTGTTGACCGGGCATGCCCGGGTGTCCCTGAGGGGGGCCAGACACCAGCGGCGGGGCTGCAGAGGTCATGGGCTGTGGGGGTGGGGGCTGAGGGGGTGGAGCACCACTAATGGTTGGATGCATGTGAGGTGGTGGTGGTGGTGGTGGTGGTCCAGGTGCTGTTGAAAACGAAAGAGAAGATTTATCTCTCGGAGTCACAAGGTCCAGGACAAAAAAAAAAAAGGCCATTTCTATCATTAGCTCAGCGTGAAAAACACCACCACACTTAAGATTACCCACCCTGCGGCATAGATTACACATATCTGGCAGACATTTGTTTTCACGGCTGTTGCTTACTAATGCAAGCAAGAAAAAATCTACAAAACGGACCCGTGGGCTCACCTTCACACGGCGGGGCCGAGTTCGCTGAGCTTGCCCACCCCTTTTTCTCTTTCCTTGGCCTTATTTCTGTCTTCATCGATCCATTCACCCTTAAACTCTAAACTTTTTAGAATGATTTAAATTTTTTTTTTTTAAATAGCTGTTTTAATATTTTTTTTAAAAATCTACAAAAAGTGTGAACACTAGCTTACGTGGTTGTGGCTGTTGCTGTTGTTGTTGTGCCTCCATCATCATGCGTTTCTGCTGCTCCGACCGCTGGGCCTCAAGCAGGGCGAGCTGCTGCTGCTGCATCAACTGGACAAGTGAGAAAAACACGTGAGGGGAAACAAGTAACAAAACCACACTACTGTAGAAACGTCTACCGACGGCAACCACAGTTTCACACAGCGTTCACGGAACATTACATAATGGGTGCAATCGGGGCCATTTCAAAATGCGTTTGAGTACGGAGAGGTCCCTTGAAAATGTGTAGGGTGTCCCAAAAATGCAATATAAGCAAAAATATGCGAAAAACATGACTCACGGACAGTGTAATAATACTCAATGCAGTACAGCAATGACCCTCAACATTATATTAATAAGGATTGCCTAAAAAAAAAAAAAAAAAAAAAATAATAAAAAAAAGAGAGAGGAAAACTGGAGAGTCTAATAAGTTGATCTGGGTCTACAACCACCCCCTAACCTTCTGCTGAGCTTCACGCTGTTTCTCTGCCTCAATCATCTGCTGCTGCTGCAGCGCTTTCAGCATCAGTTCGTTCGGTTGCGGAGGCTGTGGTGGAGGTGGGGGCTGGGGAGGAGCCGGAGGCTGAACAGCCACTGGTGGCATCTGCTGATTGCAACACAGAGTAAAGTTTAGAACTTTCTTAATATCCTATGATGCTGAAGGATACCTGACTAATGTACTCTGATATGTGATAATGCAGTCTGCATACACTCTACAGTACAGTACATTAAACTTCATGAGAACCGATCCAGAGAAATTAGGAAGTGTGTGCGTGAGAGTGTGTGTGTGTGTGTGTGTGTGTGTGTGTGTGTACGCGCTTGCGTGGGTGCGTGTGGGTGTGGGCGTGCACGTGTGTGTGCGTGCTATTGTTGTGATATTACAGATTCAACTATTGGGACACGTTATATTGTGTATGTCATCGTCTGTTTTTACGCCGCAACCGAAATGCCTCCTCTTGAGGACAATAAAGAATTATTGAATTGAATTGAACTGAATTGAGAAAAGTTATCACCAAGCACTGAGAAAATTATCCGTATCTGCTTCGGTTGGTTGTCTGAGCAACAGGTAAACACCCGGCACAGAACTCTTGGCTCCCACAATGGCATCAAAATCATGATCTAAGCACTGCCACTACAACACTGAAACAGCTACGCTACCCTACAATTCTCCTCAAAGTTCATGGAATATACAGCTTGAATCTGAAGGTTGAAATACAGCCAAACAATAGTTCAACTGGTGTCCCATCTCTTCAACATATCACTCCAGTAATCAACAGCTTTTTCTTTCTTTCTTTCTTTCTGTGAGCACTCAGTTAGGGTGGAGCCGTGTACTGTCGTTGTATCGCCATCAACTGTTAAAACAAAGGAACCAAGAAATCAGAATAACGCAAGTACAGAATATGAGGGAAATTGTATAGCTACCTGTGGCTGTTGCTGCTGTTGCAACATCAATGACTGTTGGTAGCCGAGAACCTCCTTCTGGTGTTCCAGCATCTGTGTCTGGAGCGCCACCTTGCGGGCAAGCTCCTGGTCCAAGTCAGACTGCAAGCAACATGGCGTCAAGATAAGCAACATCAGTAACGAGGTCTTCTGTGAAGTGAGTCTGTATGCAAAGTACAATGAATTCAGATTCATCCTGAAGTGGAAAAGATTAACATCAGATCATGCCAAGTGTGGTGACTCGAGTATCTGTAGTTCCTGAGAAAATGCCAACACAGAAGTTTTTCAATGGACAGCTTGTATGGCCTTGAACTTAAGTCAAGGTCATTACAGGTCAAAGTTCACAGAGACCTGAGACAGCTTTAATGACTTAGAGACCTTGGGTCAAGTTTGGTGCCTCTGCTGTTTGTGGTTTCTCAGAAAATCCCAATGCTAAAGTTTTGCGGACACACACATAAACACAGAGACACACACACACACACCACGGATGGTTACACAAGTGAGCCAGAATCGATGGTGTGCACTCATAGTCATTCATACAGACTCATACAGTGCGTACATGAACTAAAACAAAAAGCCACGAAGCATGATTCAAGTGCATGACAAACCTAGTCTCTATGATCTGAGATAAAATCTTGAGTACACAGTAGCAGTAGCATTGGGCAGTGTTAAATTTTCCATAACCCAAAAGCTTGTTCAGCAGATTCTCAATTTGTCTCCATCAAACTGAGAAACCACTGCAGCCTTTATCAAGTGTTCTTTATAATACATTTATTTAAATTCAAGATAAACTGTTATGCCAAAACAAATACAGCTGTCCCACATAACTGAGATATCAGTGCAGGTAGTAGGACACCATTTGATTACTCACCTGGCCACCAGTATCACCGCCCTGAAAGTCAAAAGACAAACACTCAGTTACAACCATGACCGAAAATAAAAATGCAACCAACATACTACTACTACTAATAAAAAATAGATGATACAAACAGCTTACATATTATCTGAAGTTAGTACTTAGTCAAGTTAGTGAGACTGACATCAGGGGAGCCGGGGTGGTCGAATGGTAGAGTGCTGAACTTCTCATGCTCGGGTCGTGAGTTCGCATCCTGGTCGGGGCCAAATGTTTGTGCTGGCTTTTTCATCGTTGCCCCGTCTTTGATATCATCCTTATATGGTGGAAAAGGACGTTAAACCCCCAAACACCCACCCACCCGAGACTGACATCAGTTCATCATCACCAAATTCAAGACTAGTGCTAACACTACAGAACTGGACTAAAACAATTCTTTGAATGATTTAAAAGGCATAAAATATTCACCATCATTGCTCCCGATGACACCTCTTGAAATCCTGAAAAATAGCACATCAAAATCTTTTACTGTTTTAGTCTTTCTAGTTAAAATGAGTCTGACAAAGTTCAGTTTCATTAGTAATACCCGTACCTTAAATTTACAGTACTGAGGTGCACACCATTTTACACATATTCCCTGTATCCAGTTTCTAATGAAATTAGACAATCAGATAATATTAATTATTTATATCTCTTTCAATTCAAATTATGTCTGGAGAAAATGAACTACTAGTTGTACTTCGTGTACACAGCAACATTGGTTCCTTACCTTCATTTTCATCACCTGGTGTCTGGAAAGAAACATAAAAGGAGTTTAAACACAGAAATGAACTGATAAAGCTGTATTTTAAAAACAAAAGTTTCAAGCAGTGACAAAGTTCTATTCTTGGTGAATGTGATCTCATACTTCAGAAAGTAAAGAATGCAGCAATCTGCTGCAGGATTTTTGGCTGGCTATAAACATTTTCACAACCCTGCAAAATTTACACCTTAGTTATGTATAATTTTTATACACAATGAGCTTGTAACATTGTTCTTGTTGCTGGAACTTTCTAATGTTCTACACTGTATCCGTAACAACTGACAATTGACGTGTAATTTTCACCCTGGTCAGTGTTACACACAACGTTACTACAGATTACATTAACTGCAACTGGTCTCAAATGAGAATAATGCCTAATCTGTGCATAGGGAAAAATCAGAAGATGACTAAACATCTCTAACACCATGACACTCACAGGTCAATGAAATTGAAAATACTTACTGCCATCTTAATGTCGTCCAGTGACTTATCTTGGTAATAGTTGTTTTATATCTTTTTCCTGAAAACAAAAGCAACAATTTAATTAAAATCAAATAATCATGGGTTACCTACTGTGTTTGTGTGTGTGTGTGACTGCCTATGCACATCGAATTTCTTCTGTTCGACGTATCACGTCTCTGGAGCTGCCTGGATGCGAGTGTGGCTTATCATTTGAAGCAAATCAACGAATTACCCAAGTTAAGTGCATTTTTAATATATCAATATATATAAATCAAAGTTACCTTCACACACCCACATTGTTTCCTACGTTCTCGAACGTAAAACTAAAAGACCGGCAAAGCATGAAAACAAGAGACCTATGCATTGATGCGATGCCTACCGAGATCAGCTCGATGAAGCCCGCGTCTTGTGGATACAAAAAGGAAAGCATCGCAAAAGAAACGATACTGTTTTCTTGTGTGTGATGCAACACTAACGTCAATCAGTTAAATGCAATATACTTACGGAAACTGAAATCGAGTTCAATACGCCGAACAAAAATCAGCATGAGAACGCCGCCATGTTGTTTCTCGTACCCTAGTTTGAAAATAGTCAAGGTAATTTTAGGGCCAATTTTTTTTCTCAAAATTGTACGTTGCTAATGGAGACAAAATCGTTTTACTGGAAAAAATTTATGTTATTTTTTTTATTTTGTACTTTCTCCTTTATTTCGAAATGGGACTATTGGGAATGAGTAACTAAGGGAGTGAACTTCTGGCGTCAAGATGGCGGCGCGGGGAGCCCGGCGAGGTGCTGCGAGAGCTGTCAAAAAAGTTATTGAAAAAGTCAACCATCCTCCGTTCATGAAAGTCACTATACCAGCAGGACAGGCAGCGGCAGCACCACCACTTGGACCTCAGCTTGGACAGGTTCGAAAATTCTGCATTAGACCAAAAATTTATGCTGATGTTTCCATCAAGGTTATGCAAAGTTCACAGGGGGAGAGTGTGGATTATAAAATGCATCCATGTTTGCTGTTCTTGGAAAGTGCTTAGTGTATCTCAGGAAATGTAATCTTTTCTTTGAGGTCCGATGTTAAGGTTTCCATGAAGGCCTGTCAGAACTCTAACCATAGGAAAAACAAGTTGATAAAGGTGACCAAGATTTTGAATTTGATCAGATTAGAGTAAATTAGAGTGATTTCATGGTATCCTCCATTTGAAACTGTAATTAGCGGTAAGTCAGTCTGGCTTCGAGTTTCTTTGTAATTTTCTTGAGTTAATTATTCCATTTTTTTTCTCTACAGAGGCAAATCCAGATAGCACAGTTTTGCAAAGATTTCAATGAAAAGACAAGCAACATCAAACCAGGGAATTCCACTGCCAACCAGCATAAAAGTCAATGTATGTCTACTTACCTTCTGTCTCTCACCCACAGTCTGTGACTCTCTCAGACACATTTATAATTAAGTTTAGATTATAGCTTCAAAAAACAATCTTTGCTCTCACTGTGAAACTTTTTATTGTTTAAATTCAAAATGTGTCCAATTTTGTTAATTAAACATAAAATTTATATTTCATTTGTTCAAGGATGCAAAGGGCACTGATATCAGCAGATGTGTGTTTCTCCGAGTCACTGTGCTTGCTTGCGCTAGTTGCGGGCAAACGCCATGGTTAACGGCTGTTTCAGGCTGATGTTATCAACCCATGTTTCGCACTGTGCATATTTGCAAGTGCACTGGTTTAAATTGTAATACCCCTCTCTTCTGTTTAATGCACAGCCTGACAGAAGTTATGAGATGAGCATCAGCCAGCCACCAGTGACTTACTTCTTGAAGCAGGCAGCTGGAGCAAAGAGGGGAGCGATGAAGCCAGGTACGCACATGTCTTGTTGTCTTTCTGTTATAGATCTGACCAGTTTATACTTCTCAGTAAAGTTTTGTCAGCTTTTTCATTGTGGGGGTGGGGGATGAAAGGGTTGGTAAGGTTGCTTACATAGTTCCTATGGTAAATCATCAAAATATGTGCGTAAGGGCAGAGTGCAGGCCGCACCTTTATTGCTTTTATTTAGGTTTAACAACGGTGGTTTCTGTTTTCTCTTTCTTTTCCTCTAACAGGCCAAGAGACAGCAGGAAAGGTATCATTGAAGCATGTCTATGAAATAGCTGTAATAAAGTCGCAAGACCCAGCCTACGAAAACGTCCCTTTGAAGGAAGTGTGCAAGGAAAATCATCGGCACGGCCCATGGATGCGGCATTGAAATTGTACCTCTCTTAGATGAGGAAGAATATCGTGCATTTTTGGAAAACCGCAAGGTTGAACTTGAGCAGCAAGCTAAAGAGCTTGAAGAGATAAGACAAGCTAAAATGCTTCGGTTATAGCAGTGTGCTGGTAGGTTGGTTGTGCTAGCAGCAAATGTGCGATGGTGACATGTCCCTCCCTTGTGAGCTGTTCCGTTCAGGGAGCAGTGTGAAACTGGGGGGTTACGGGAAGGAGTGTGCACAGTGGATAAGGCCAGCTCCTGCATTTTGACCCAAGTGATGTTGTCTGCTTTGGATGTCTCTTGTGCTATGGCACATAAGCAACAAAGCAGAGAGGACAGACAGTGAGGGTCAACTTGGCAACAGTGGCATTGTACTTGTGGCACATGTACTAATAGTGTTGTACCAGGGACTTTAGTTTTTCAGAGAGAAATGGGCTATAATACCTCCTTTACAAACCGAGCCTCTGCTCAGTGCATTGGTAAGTCAGAAATGAGACACTGTGGATACTTCACCATGGTATTCTGTTCAAATGTGATGAGTGTGTGTGTATGTCTAAAACAAAGGACGATTATTAATAAAATTTGTTTGAAAGGGACGATGAAAGCGTTGCTTGTTCGTGTGTAGTACCGGTATTTATGAGGATTGACGATTGTAGATTTACACTGAAGATTCATCCTGAGTTGACACATCCATTTGCACAAACAATGCAGGCTTCACTTTTAATGATAGTGCAAATTTATTCAGTCTGTGTACGATGTCGATGTATCATGTACAATTATTTTTTATTTGCACAATACAAACAAGACGCATCCCTCATACCGGTACCCAGTCCATGAAAGATAATCTTCAGTATTTCATTCAAAACCAAAGACATGCACATGCAAGTTTCATGAAATGTTTGGGTAGCTGTTTGCAATGTTGAATTATGAATTTCCAGTACTTCTGTGGTTCTTAAAGGCACAACTGAAGGCAGACCTTTCGGAACATTCAATGTAAAGCAAAATCAACCAGCGAGCTGACTGTACCTGTGGTGACTATTGGTTTCTCAGTGACAGATCTTGCTGTGAGGGTTTTCACACCCTGAGGAGACAACACTCACCTCCCTTTAACATTGTGCCCCAAGATCCTTATGATAATGGGTTCATTTGATGGGTACATCTACCGGTTTGTGATACATGTATTATGGCAATTGTCAGCTGTAAGTAATACTGAGGATATGATGAAGAAACATCATAATTATCAGTTTGATGGGTACTTTCAAGATTGTCAGATTTATATTTACTGCTGCTTTTAGTATTGACAAAATAGCAAGGAATCTATGAATATGAAGCATTTTGACAGGTCTACATGCTGAGTCACTTATCAGTGTTATCATCCAGCACCTAAACAATTCCATGTGATTTTTAAAACTTACACCTGGATTCAAGTCTGAAACCATTAGGAATAAATAAATCATCCTATAAACTGGAAAATCATAAGACGGTGTATTTAGAACTGACAAAATAACTAATGAAAAATTGTGAATGCACACATATAGTAAGAATTACCCCTAGCACTAACTTAAATCCAACAGCGCAAAAGCCTAAGTGGACAGCAAGAGGAGAAAAGTCCCTTGATGATGGGGCCTAAATGACCAGATCTGGTAGATTCAATCAGATTGTTCCACATGTCAACCACTCTGCTTCCTAATTTCAAGGAAGATGCCTGTTTGGACTTGTGGCTTATTTTGCTTTCCTTGCTGCAGTGGGACAGGTCACTCTCGACATCTACATCAGAAACCATGGGTGAATTTGTAGGCCTCAATGAGATCTCTCAGTCTTCTGTATTCAAGACTGGAAAACCCAGCTTTCTCAGTCTATTTTCATACTCTAGTTCTGCCAGCTCGGGGATCAACTTCGTTGCTCTGCACTGGACGTTCTCTATCAGCACAGCATCGTTTTTGAAGAGGGGTGACCAAACTGTGGCACCATACTCTAGACGGGGTGTACAAGACCCTTCAGCAGATGGGTCAATGTTTGCTTGTCGGTGTGGTCGAAAGACCCTCTCTTGAGTCCAACTAACCTGTTTGCCTTGTTGACAAGTTTCTCACGATGCTGGGTGAATTTCAGTGAGGGGTCAAACATGTACTCCCGGGTCCTTGTATGAAAACACACATCAATAACAGGACATGCACAATTTTAATCTTGTCAATGGATTTCAAGCCTGACAACAACCCATGTTGTAGGAGATAATTCCCCATGCTACTACATATTCTTCAAATGATCTGGAAAAACTGACAATTCAACAGGACATGTTTCAGTCAGTATTGTAAACAAGCACAAATAACAACATGGATTAAATAAAATAAACTTCCTGAACGTTTTGACACTACCAGTGAATATGTGAACACTACCCACAGTGAACATATATATTCTACATAATGACAGCGTCTGGAACACTTGTGTTGCTATATCACACACTGCAGTCACTGTGAGGAGTCGATCTAAACTACTCAGCCTACTGCAACTGTGATTAGCTGGAAGCAGAACATAAAATGCACAATATTTATACATGGTACGATTACCAGAACACACACGATTTAATGAATCCCCCATAAAACTAGCGAAGTCTTTGTTCTATGACAACAGCTGTACACATGCAATTGAAGGCATTAGTGATGAGACCACATATTTTTTGATTCATAAAAAAAGTGGTACAGTTTTTCCTGTATCACTTTTTAACAGCAGAATATATACAGTAATACTTCAACATTCATACCAATTGGTCTGGAAGACCGATCCACATCACCATAATTGTTGTCTTACGCAGGTATGTCAATTAAATAAGTAGATAAGATTTTATGCACTTGGTACCTGCCAAAGTATACATATTGCACTGAACGGATTGAATCTATCCCAATGAAAAAACAACTTCAGTCCGGCTTTGCAGATGTTCCTTTCTTCCTTTTGAACAAATGTCTCTCCCTCATGCACATGCACACACCACACACACACACATTTCACAAGAAACCTACAAAGTGTACAGGACAATGGGACCAAGAGATCACTCCTCACAACATTCTCTAATAACACCGTTCAGCGCATCATACACAGGTCCTTCAAGCACCATATCACACTATTCGTCTCTGACGGCCTGTTTTGTTTACTGACACCTGCAAAAGTTTAAACAGCAGTACTTCCCAACATCACTTCTGACACACTTGGGGCAAGTGCGCACTGAAATTTTTTTTTCTATGGACCTCAGAAGTCCACAGCACAATTTTCTGCCTAAAACGATATTTTGTATGCACTCATCCTATTTTCTTGGCACCAAGTTTCATTGCACCTCCACCTTTTCTTGCCTCGCGTTTCTCCTGAAGTTCTTTCTGTCTTTGCAGGCGTTTCTCCTCTCGTTCACGTTTCTTCCTGTCAGCTTCTGATTCCCCTGAAATGCCTGGAAAGACGTGTGGGAATATAAGCAACTGACCCAAAGAAAATGCACACACACACACACACACATACACACACAGAACGTCAGAACACCTAGTGAAAGAAAATGAAAGGTCCTATATTTTAGGTGGGGGAAAAACTCAAAATCAAGACTTCAGCTACTTGATATGTTGGACTGTTGCAGTTGTATGCCTGGTCAGGGATATCCATTTCAAACTGCAAACCCTGTAAATCAAGATACCAGTTCCCAAAAATGCATACACATGAACTGGGTGCGCGTGTACGCATGCATGCACGCACGCACACACACACACACACACACACACACACACACACAGAGAGTGACTAACGGGCTGATGTAGTGAAAAAATGTACACTGCTTCTCACCAGTATCCATGGAGCCCCAATCCTCATCATCACCCCAACCCCCACCTCCGGTCTCTCCCAATCCACCACCAGACGCTCCTCCAAGACTCTCTGCTTTCGGCCTCTCTCGAGTCGTGGATGAAGCTGATGATGCTGTAGATCTCGCCGGGCTGTCACGGGAAGGAGTCGATCGACTCGATGTGGATCTCGGAGGAGTTGGACGGCTTGATTTGGACTGAGGCTGCACAGCAAAGGATCTAATCATGAGCCGTTTGTTTTAACCCACGGACACAAAAAGCACACTATCTCGCTCTCACTTTGATCTCCCTGTTTTCCAGCAGACAGACCTATCTCACACTCTACATGCATGCTCAGGTTTGGTAAACTTAACAAATGATCACATGCCCAAGCGTTGGTCCACAGCTACTCACCTTGTCTGGCTTTATAACAGAGGAGAAGAAATCATCTTCACCGCCACCGCCCCAGTTGTACTGACTGGCAGAGGTTAGGCTACTGTCTGCAGGCGCAAAATCCTCCTCTCCCCAACTGGACAGCTCAGCACCTGGTCGTCTGCTTGATGCCTGAGGACCACTGTCTTTTTTCTGAAAAATAAACACAGCACGATAAAAATGATGTGCTAAGAAACTTCCAAAAAGGATTTGGTTGTTTGCAGGTTTAATGTTCTTTTGCACCACACATGGGTGATATCGAAGACAGGGAAATCAGAAAAAAACATCAGCTTAAAGTTTGGATCCCAGTAAGAATTCAAACTCATGACCAGACCATTGGAAGTCCAATGTTTTACCAGGTCAGCTACGCTGCCATTTCATTGTCTTCTCCAGATCTTGTCCACTGCCCAAATGTTAAGGGGTTATTGGAGCAGCAGTCAGCCACACTTCTTGTCTTTGTGCAGCTGACATGGATGCTACTGAGATTTACAAAATTCATCTGACAAAGATTCACCTGGTCAGGAACATCGTCCAAACTACCCCAGTCATCGTCGTCATTGCCCCAACCATCGGTGTCCGCCATACCACCACCACCAGAACCTGCCAATTTTTGTGGTGCTGAGGTCTCAGTCGGGGAAAAGTCCTATCACAAACAAAACGCAGCACATTATGAAACACCACAAACAGCACACTACCTGCACAGACCCATTTCCAACCCTTGAAGTTGAATATAATTATACACTTCTTGTCAGAAGTCACAATGCTGGTTCAGTATACGTCACTGCCCTCATACTTTAGATTTGGGCTGCTATATGCAAGAATCAGGAAAGGGTAACAGTAGTTTAGAGGTTGTTTTACAAGAAAGAACACTCTGCCTATGTGCACTGTTGTACAGATCTGGACATTTTCACGCTGCTGAGATAGATAGAAGACAAATATTGACAATAGCTGGGTAGATGGAAATGCTTTTGCATAACTGACACTGTACAATTTGTTAACCAGAATAAAATTCCTAAGACAGAGAACAAACCCGAACTCACATCCATATCTCCCCAGTCCTCCTCGTCCCATCCACTAGCTTCAGGGTCCTCTTCCTCCTCCTCCTCTACACGACTGCTGGGCAAATCTCTTGTTGGTTCCTTCGCGAATGATGCAGGCCTGGCCTCTTCTGACGATGGTTTGGGTGTCGGTGCTGTGGACTGTGGTCCCATGCCTGACAGATGCCAAACCACATCGATTAAGTGACAAACAAAACCAATGAACACCAGTGACAAATGAGGTCACGTCTCCAAACCATTGAAGTGCTGTATGATCTGGTGTTGAACTAACAATTATGCAAGTTGCCTTCCAGTAACTATTTGCATGCATGCGTTGTATCATGGGTGCATAGATAATACAAGCAGTTGGACTGAGCAAGTGACAGAGCCTTGCTGCCTAAGGTGAAGTTAAGTGCAACTGATAGTGGCAGCTACTTGGATAGGTGACCGCCTCATTTAATGGCTTCTTATGACAATCTAATTCACATAGCTCTAAATGGGTATCTGACCCTCTTTAGGTTTGGAGAAAAGTGAAGTAGAGAGCTAGACCAGTGAGAAGCAAAATCTCTAACCCTTCACTCCCCTATGACTGTAAAATTATGGAAGTACCTTTAGGCACTGTTCATGCCTTACCTGCAGGAGGTGTGGGTTTGGCCCTGCTGCCTTTGCTGTAGAACTTGGACGTCAGCGAGGACATTCCTGTCACGGCCCATCCCGCCCAACCAGCTGGGGACATGGCAGTAGCACTTCCTCCTGTCATCACCTCCCGCTCTGAAACAACACACCACATCAATACAGTACAGCTCTACTGTTGCAACCCGCGGAGATTTTCCACCAGTCTTGTAAATAAAAACAAGTGAAAAACTAGTAATTGTAACTAAAACCTTAATTTGATTGCAAGTTTTATCAAGAATTATACCACTCTGTTTAATTCCCTCCTGCATTCATTCAAACATTGCATGAATTCTATCATTAACTTGTATATTACGTACAAATAAAATGACACTTACCCATTTCCTCCTGAAGGTCTGGATTTTCAGACAGCTTTTCCAGTTTATCCAGAAAACCATGTATCGCTTTAAATGCCTGCAAAGAAAATATAAAAAGCTTGAAAATTCAGCACACACACACACACCAAGGATCTGGTAACAGACACTTAATATGATGATGATGATGATGATGATGATGGAGACTTCCTATAGCCCACAGCTCCACCCTAACGGAGTGCTCACGGCGCCTAGGGAGAGGTTTTGAACAGAAAGATAGTGAGAAAAAAAAAAGAAAAAAAAAAAAAGCTGCAGATGATTACTGGTGTGAGGCACTGAAGAGATGAGTCTTCAGGCGCTTGGATAAGTGACATGAAAAGATTCACATTCCTTTGACGTGACTAAATTATTCACTTTAAGCGTACATGCAACTCATTATCCATTCCGAGATAAGAGGAAATTAATGTACATAAATCACTGAGCTGAGCCTTTGTATCAAGTGATTGCAGTGTGTTCATGTCAGATGTGTGTGATTCATGTAAGCATGCGTGTTTGGTTCAGATCAGCCAAGAAATTAGTCTTCTTAACCTACCTGGTCTCTCACTGTCTTTTCCGGATCTCTCGTCATGGAACACAACGCAGGGAGAAGACGATTGGCCACTTCACCCATGTGATAATAATTCTGAGTTGCTGCCATTGCCAGGATCCCTGCCTGTCTTGCTGGTGGAAATGGGTCCTTGAGAGCTCGCAGGAAGGCCGATATCAAAATTTTCTGTCGTATCTAGAAAATTTGAACAATTTGTGCTGTCAAAATGCGTAATTAGTGAAATCACAAAAACTGTTTAAAGCTGGATTCCAGTGCTATACTTTAGAGAGAAAATGTAATTTAAAAGGTAATTAAAATTAAAGTTGACCACAGACTGGAAGTTTGGGGGTGGGTATTTTATCAGACAAGCACATTCAGCAAGAAGACAGAATAGTGTTGTTGATTTCAGTCTCCGTGATAATCGAACTGTTCAAGTGAAGAAGCATCAGCTAGACTAACGAGGACAGAAAATACCCTACACTTACCGCTGGATTCAGATTGCACGCAATTTTCCCCAGGCATACAGTTGTATTTGTTCTGATTCCACCCTGGAGAACAAAACAAAAACAGATAAATGAAAAGAAGTGCATTACTCTAGTGCAGCTTCCACAGAACCAAACCCAATTTTCCCCAGGCATACAGTTGTATTTGTTCTGATTCCACCCTGGAGAACAAAACAAAAACAGATAAATGAAAAGAAGTGCATTACTCTAGTGCAGCTTCCACAGAACCAAACCCAATTTTCCCCAGGCATACAGTTGTATTTGTTCTGATTCCACCCTGGAGAACAAAACAAAAACAGATAAATGAAAAGAAGTGCATTACTCTAGTGCAGCTTCCACAGAAGCCAAACCTTTAAAAGCAAAGAAAGCCAGGGTATGAGCTCATGACCCAAGTATTAAAGCAAGAGCTTCGAAAGCCCAAAGCTGTGACAGCATGGTTATCCTGGCTCCCGGCCGTGCAACTGAAGACAAATTATGTGGTGGACTGACCTAATGTAACACTTACAGGTTAAAAAAAAAATACACACACACACGCACATTCTTCTACTGACCTGATCATCTTTAGACTGCAGTCGAGCAAAGTTATAAAAAAAAAACACACACACACACACATTCTTCTACTGACCTGATCATCTTTAGACTGCAGTCGAGCAAAGTGTTTCATCAGCTCCTCGTTCAAGTTTTTGTAGTTCAGCTTGCCGGCAAGGTGGAGCATTGCCTGAAATAGACCACATGCTTGTTTTTAACAGCATCTACAACAACCTGATACAAGACACCCACACTACAAATCCAAGTACAAACACCTCTACTGTCCTAAATTAACTTGAAAACTGTCTTCGGTACTCACTCTACTACCTATCTGACCAAGGGTTTTTTCAACAAACACAATTTCCATCAGGGTGAGTTTCTGTCACCCAGATGGAAGAGTGTCATCCATGCAGATTTACGAAACAGCCACAAATGTGGCATAGTCCAGATGTTCCTCAGACAGACTTCTTACCTTCACAGTGGCCTCACGAACCACAGGGTTGGTGTCCATAAAACCACTGGATATGTTGGGGAAAATCTGATCATTGACGACAGAGTGGGAAAGATGTTCCACAAAGAACTCAATCTGCACACACACACATGCAAGCCATAGCTTACTGACCTTAAAGACAAAGCAAGAGAAAAGACAAACATATCATACAACCGCTCACAGATGTTATCAACAGGCCATGTGATAAGCTTCATCACAAAATACAGAATCTGCAACTGAGGGATGTTTTGGCTAAACCTTTGAGCACTGAAAGGAATTTCTTAGTACCTACCTACAAAGGCACAGTTTACAAATTTTGTCATTCCCCCAAACTCCACCTGAATATGTCCACCCACCTACCCTTAATGTATATGTACAGGTAGTCAGTCACAGGCTAAATGCTTCCCATACTGTACCTGTTGCAGCAGGTTGACTCGTGTTGACCTATCGGGTGAAGAGAACAATTTGACAACGCAGGGTACTATTTTCCGCTGATACTCGTCTGTGTCCAAATGTTTCCCGATCTGAAACATACCAGAACAATGCAAACTGTGAGTACAAATGCCGTTTACCTGTAAGGCACCATGCACACACTTGTGTACAAACAGTGCTTCTACAGATCAGACATTAACCAAGTAACAAGGAATTCACACCTACATACCCCAAACTACACAATTATGTAACTGACTAAAACATCAAGAAAATTCAAAACAACTTGAACCTACAACAGCGCCGAAAATTCTGAAAATTTTGTTGACTTGGGATGCATGACTAGCAAACTCTAGTCTTGTAGTAACTGCTGGCGCCATTGTAACCACTTCTCAATGACCTCTTGGACTGTTTATTTGTAATGTTTTACACCAGGGCTTGCTTTGTCCAAGAATGGTCAGTCCAACAACACTTGAAAAATAAACAAAGTGCACCTTGAACATTGGAGGCAGGATGGAAGAGCCAGCGTTTCCATACTCAAAGGCGTTGAGAAGCTGAGGCAGGATCTTGTTGCGACACATCTGGGGAGGGAAGGAGTCCAGGGACGGAGTCAGACTGGCAAAGAACTTGTTCTTCTCTGCCTGATCCTTGATCTGAAAAAGAAAACACACACACACACACACACACACACACACACAAATTAGTGAAGTCTGAAATACTGACATGGGCAATGAAGTAGCATTCTTTGTGATTAAAAATCCACACCTAAAAAAAACACACACAAAAAAAAACAGATCCATAGATTACTGACTGAACCACTGATAGTGCCAAGAAAAGAACAAGCCTCACTGCACTACAGCCAGTCAATCCACCATTTTTTTTTTTTTCCAGTCCTGATAAAAGGATAGTTGGTCCACAGGTTACCAGTTTAAAAAACATAACATTAAAGCGAAGACAGTGACTACCCTAAAACAGCCATACTATACTTAACATAAGCAATTTAAGAACCACATTATAATGATGCATAATGCGCTTCAGCCAGGACCACACAGGAAGGCACTTTCAAGAATGCACTGCATAAGATCATTCTTCTTCCGCCTTCATTTACCTTCTTTATAACAGACCAGCCAAACTGAAGACCACCATACCTGTATTTCTTCCAAAAAGAGCATGGACTCCACAAACGAATTGTTCAAGAAGCCGCCTTTTTTCCGACATTCCTGTAGAAAAGCTCCCGGGTTAGGACGAGACTTGGGGTTGGCGCTCACCAGCTCACAGTAGCTCGGTACCAACTTCTTTGGAACCTGAAATGAATGAAAGGTGACATAAAAAAGCTATTGATGAACCACATTCTCCTTCCACACGCACAAACTGCCCCCCCCCCTCCCCATCACATTCCCGTGCCAAAAGTACAGCTTTAAAACTTTGTGCTCCAATAGTAACTGTGTAGGTGCATTACCCGATTTTTTGAACTGGCTCAAAGCACTACAGTACAAGCTGAATCCAACCTGACACTCACAGGAATCTCCCACATTTTCTCACACACTAGACATGAACACATTATAATCATGTGGTGCGAAGAGGCGGCTCAGCTACTGAAGTTTTCTAATTTAGAATTGCATTTACAGCGAGCCAGTACCCAGCGAGAACCCCCGACAAAAATGAACAGTGCCACGTACAAGAATTAAAAAATCTTTACCCCGAGCAGGACCTGAACCTGGCTTCTCACATTTGTCTCTTAACCACCAACACCCCAAATGCAGGAGGAAACATTAAAAAAAAAAAAAAAAAAAGTGCACCTACTCTGCATTTCCGCTTACCTTTCCAATGGTTTTAAGAGATGCTGTCCTGGGCAGATTGCCATTGAAAACTTCCCATATCAAACAACCAAGGCCCCACATGTCAGATGCCCTGTGCGAAAGTTCACATGCCACATGTCATATATACTGGTCCTACCTCTTGTAGTTAGCAGGAAATCAATTACTTAACATGCTGCTTGAAATCACAATACTTTCCGTTTCATTAGAAATATTTTCAGAAGTTCATTTTGGGCGCTTTAGGGGACTTTCAGACAAAAAAAAGCACACAAAATACTTCAAACTGAAAATGTCGTTACAACTTACAACCCAAGAAAAAGTCTACATGTTTGGAACACATCAAGGTCACTCACCACTTGTGGCCTTGAACCTTGACATTCTCCACCTTTTCCGGTGGGTCGTATTTCTGTAGCGTGGGCAGGATTTTGACAGGTGGGATGCTGTCTGCCCTTGGGCGGGGTACATGTAGTCCACTCCGCCAAGCTTCCACTCCCCCGCCGCGTCCACAAACACCGATGACATGCACACATTGTTGTGGATCAAGTTGCAGTCATTCACCAGGAAAGACAACCCTTTCTGAAACAAGACAAGAACGACAACCCATCTCGAAATCAGGGCAGCAGAGACAAGGGGGGAGAGCTTGAAGCTGAACTAAGCACCTCGTGCAGTCTTACATTATTAATAATAACACAACAACTGGCGTGACAAGTCTTGGGAAAAAAGGAGAAAATTTTGGTGAAATGCCATCGTTCATCATGTCTATGCAGCACAGACTCGGTACACACTGCACAGGATAGGAAGCCCATGACTCTAAAACTAGCTTCTAAATAAGAGTATGTCAGTGACAGATCCCACTATGAAGTCGAGAGGTTGCAAAAAAAAACAAAAAAACTCTACATTTAAAGATCCATAATTTTCATGTGTATATATCTATTATTACTATTTTGTTGTTGTTGTTGCTGTTGTTTTCCACCATATATACACATGCGCATGCATTTCTTTCCACTTTCAAACCTTACCAGGATCTGATGCAGGCCCCATGAGATGGCTGTCTCATTATGACTGTCACTGTTGTTCTGTAGGTATGTCTCTAGTGGCACAACAGCTTCAGTTGCAACATAAATTACTTTGTCCGTCTGAAAAGTAAAATATATACAATATAACAAAAAACCCTTACATTCCTACAGCATGCACGCCCTATATCCACAGATTTAAATCTGTGTCATGTGCAGTTGTCGGTAATATCACCTACCTCTGTGATTCTTGCAACTGATGCAGGTTATCGTAATATTCATTTAAAGGAATGAAAGAATTTTTTGCAAATTTATCCAGATTTTCGAACAAAGATAACGAAAGCACACAACACCAAAACACAGAAGCTGTAAAGTGGTTCACCTCAACACTGTCAAGAAATGTCAGAATATTTGGATGCCGAAGTGTCCTCAATCGTTTTGCTGCAGCTTTGGCTGTCTGAACCTGCAAAACATGGAGACTTGTTATGTGCTAAACATGTAACAGTATTAACATCCTGAATATACACATAATTTTGCAGGGACAAGACCACTGGCTACATGGGATTTAGTGGGGGCAAGGGGGTTGGAGTGAGGGGTGGGGTGGAAGCTGTTAAGATTATCTTTCACATTATGAGCCAAAGAAATTATGCACATTACAAAATTTCCCAAGGCCTACCTGCAGTTCGCTTGCTGCTTTCACGTCAAACGCAAAAACAGAAACAGGCTCCCCTGATCCCTGCGAACCAAAAGGAGTATGTGTTAAATATAAAGACGTGCCATGTAACAACAATTCCTATTTGATGCGAACCGATCGGAATCGAAACTTGACATGAAACAGCGGCAAGCTTACAAACCTTCTTCTTGCCGTAATGCAGAGTCCACAGCGACTTGTCTTCAAGACCTGGGACTTTTTCACCAACTTCATAATTGAAATCCTTTGTCGGGTCTCGACTGAACAAACCCCACATGGCGCAGATAAGAACCCAAACTGACGAGACAAAATTAAAGTTGTAAATGACTGACGTAAGTGCGATTCGTGTCAGCAGCCATGTGTACAACGGAAGTACTGTCGCACGCATGCGCACGAAAGTGGTCGTGAGAGGCTAAAACTGTGGTAAAGTAAATTTCCAGCGTATATTTTCAAGAAAATATGAATGGTTAGATATGCAAAATACAATTTTTATAATCCAAACTAAAGATGAATACTCTATAAGTATAATGACCCATTTTTTTCAGGGCAAGGCGCAGGCCTGATGCTAGCAGACGATAAATGTACGGTGGACCAACAGCGCTTTCCCCCTGAAAATACTCTTTGGTGTTTGAAACAATCAAGGGTCTAACTAGGGAGAAAAATATTTTCTGGCAAAAAGAGTTTTGTATATTTGCTGTGGAAAGAGTACGTATTGTCGTTCTGCAGGGTGCCTGTTGTCTTTTGCTGATGATGGTGCAAATTCTGTATTCTCTTTTCTTGTCTGTGCTTTTCAAGGGCGTTTCTTCTCTTCGGCAATGCTAGGAATGTTAGATTAGATAGACGGAACTAACTTCGCATAGGATGGCAAAAACTGTTCGAAGGGGCTCCTATCAACCGATAAATAGTGACAAAGTCGCTCAATAATTTGCAAGAAAGAACTAAATTAAAGTCAAACGTTGGCGTTCGTCAGTTTTTAGATAAATGTTGACTTACACTGTTCTTCTCTCTCTTAGCCCATATGACTTGTATTGTGTATTATATATAATTATGTCCAAGAAATGTGTAAGAAGATGTTGCGTCGACCCACTTCATAAATCATGAAAAAAAAAAAGAAAAGGGTTAAATCGATTCATATGACTTGTAGCTGCACCATTGATTTAATGATCTGCAGGTATCACAGCAAGTGATTACAGCATGCCCTAGCTAAACAGTTCTGGATCGTCATGTATGCCGACTGGGCATCCCTCCAAGATGAGATCCAGTGTGACCGGGGAAATCAGTCGGTGCTTCACCGCTTCCCGGCGACTGTTGGTCGGGAAGTTGCATGCTCAGTGGTCAAGTGCATTGCTCAGAACCTGAGCAGCGCAGCCACCAATGATGAGCCCAGCACGCTGGAGGATGAACGGGATGTCAAATGGACCATGGAGGTCAGTGTTCTGTTTGGTTTGTTTATAGTCGCAGGAAGAAGAAAAATGAATAGCAGAAAAAGAAGTCCCACCCCCACCCCCCCACCCCCCCTGGCAGTTTTTCTAATGCCAGGAGACTCTAAGTCAAAACACTCTTTCAATTCACAAGACAGTCACTGAATCAGGCACTGCCTTTGAATAAATGTTTATACAATATATGTAATACTATAAACTGTACTAGTAATGGTATATATATATATATATACTATAATAGTAATAATAGAAAATCCTGAACGCTCTGTCACAAGCACTTTTGAAAGACCAGAGCAATAGGTCTTCATGTGAGCCCTCTTTCTCTTGTACATCAACGCATAGTTTTACAAGTGTATAAAGTTGCAAACTGCTTGAAGTACATTACATTTACATTAATTACAATCTGTGTTGTTCAGGTGCTGTGTTTTGGCCTGGGGCTGCCGTTGACGGAGTTAGACACCATCAATGACTGCTCCAAGGTGTATGTGGAGTGGCTCATGGCACTCACCTTTCCCAAGCCATGTGTCCCCAAGCCAGTGGTGCAGGACCCAAACCCCTTCGCTCAAGTCATACTCCACCATCTGCTGAATCTCTTCAAGCCACGCCCTGAATCAGGTGAAGTTCATCTTCAATTTACGAGGCTGGAGAATTTTTCACACGCAGTTTTCAGCCAAATTTTCCTATCCTTTCATTAGTTTCAAGAAAAGAATAATCTAAGCTTCAGCCGAAGAAAAGTAAGGGGGAAATGGTTGTGCACACAGTCATGTATCATGTATACATGTATGCCATATGGGACAGTCTAAAATTCATTTTTGAAGAGCTGCATGACAGGACCAAGGCGAATATTTTACTTGTGGGTGCAAGAGAGGCTGCTAAATGTCCTTTAAATATGTTAAAAATTTGTTTTCTGAAGTGGGGTGCTGCCCCCATGGTCCCCAGCAGAGCACTGCTTCTGCACCCCGGCCTAGGTTTCAGTCTTTTTTTCCGTCAGCAGTTCCCCAGCCTGATTTATGCTGGACCTGATATTTGTGGTACAATTGTTTGAAAAGCCTCTGGAGGCAGCAGGGCTAAAGGAGTAAAAATTTATTTTATTTTAAGCTGTATCACTGTAGGATTTTGAAAGTTTGCTTTCAAAGGGTACTGGTACTTATGTGCTGTGATGGTTTGGGTGTGTTAATCATGTTGGGATACAGAACTTCGTGCATGTGGTACTGCTGGTAGCGGTCATTGCTGTTCAAGATGCTGTCTCTCTTTTTTGTGTTAGGTGTTGATCTGGTCAAGAAACAAGCTCTGCTTTGCCATCGAGTGCTGCGGGCCATAGAGGTGGTCGCCAAGGAGTCGACCAAATTGACGCGGGACACGTGGGAAACATTGCTCAAGTTTCTGTTGGCTGCCAACGACAGTCTTCTGTCACCGCCCACTGAGAAAGGTGAAAATCTGCGTGTTCACGTTTCTCTTTGCATGATGCATCATACTATTTGTATAACTTGTAAATAGTTGGTACTCCAGGGAGGGGGAGGAGGGGAAAAGGAGGGGAAGAGTTCCTTCACAGGAAGAGAATCTTCAAGCAGAAGATTGTTATTGGGGTTGCATTACATTAATACGAATGCCACTCACCTGTTGACATTACCATGCATAATGATGATAATGAGTATTGTACAGGTGCTCTACCCAATTTCATGAATCGGCTCAAAGCACCGCGAACTAACCCAACACACACGCTCACGTGAATCACACACATTCTCTCACACACATTGGACATACACACATTACAATCACATGGTGCGAAGGGTCAGCTCAGCTATTTAAATTTCGGAATTTAGGCTGAACATTTCCAAAGCAGAGGGGGAGGAAGCCAGAGCACCCGGAGAGAACCCCCGACGATCGGCCCGAATGAACGGTGCCATGTACGAGAAGGAAAAATTCTTTGCCCCGAGTGAGACTTGAACCCCTGACCTCTCGCATTGGTGACAAGTATTTTAACCACTAGACCACTGACCGCCCCCTAGACCACCAACCGCCCCCTCAAGAAAAAAAAAATAGAAAAGAAATCACAGTAAGTGTGGTGATGAAACCCTTGAGCACTAATTGCTTGAAGCTTTCAGTCAGCTAATATTTTACCTGCATGAACTGCACAGCCAAAGCAACGACGATTCCTCTGTACAGTGTATACAGTGTGTCAAATGTTTTCAGTTTCAGTGATTCAAGAGTCAGCATCCGGATCTCTTGTATATCATGATCTTTTCTGTGAGGGTTCATTGAGTGTAGCTAGCAATCCGCTTCCCACCAGCCCCCTCCCACCACCACCACCACCACCACCTACCCACCCATCACACTTCCTGGCCTTGAGAGGTGACAGCTTCAATTCCTGAATTAGATGGATGGGTGATGGTCAGGTCACTGTGCATTATGTACATTAGTTCACCCCCACCCCCCTCCCCCTCCCACCTTGAGAGGTGACAGCTTCATTCAGTTTCAATTCCTGAATTACCAGTAGATGGATGGGTGATGGTCAGGTCACTGTGCATTATGTACATTAGTTCACCCCCACCCCCTCCCCCTCCCACCTTGAGAGGTGACAGCTTCATTCAGTTTCAATTCCTGAATTACCGGTAGATGGATGGATGATGGTCAGGTCACTGTGCATTATGTACATTAGTTCACCCCCACCCCCTCCCCCTCCCCCTCCCACCTTGAGAGGTGACAGCATCATTCCGGTGGGAATTGGTCATTGTGAGGTCACTGTGCATCAGATAAAACTTCTTAACGTTAACTTACACATCCCCCCCCCCCCCCTGCAATCTAAGCTAACGAAAGAAAAGTACTCATGGTGGGTGCATCAGATACTACTTCTTAGCATTAATTTACAACCCCCTCCCTCCCCCCCCCCCCTGCAATCTAAGCTAACAAAGAAAAGTACTCATGGTGGGTGTGTCGGGACTTCATGATTAGAGCCTTTGATTTTATGTTTTATGAAGTGGAGATTATATATATGGATTATTAGAGTACATAATTATGTGGGTCACATAAGTACTTAGATGCTCCTGTATGTACAGACCTGGTACAGTCATTCATTTTGTGTTTAGTCATGATGTATGTTTTCTTTCCTGCATGCAGACGATACAGGATTGAGTTCATGTGAGTTTTGAACACTAATATTGTGTGACTCAATAAACTGTTAAACAGGACAGAACTTTGAAACGGAATATATATATGTAATTTCCAGCTTACCCTTTGATATTGCCAGCAAATGTCTTTTCTGCTTGTGCCTGGACTTTTTTACAGTGAGCAAAAAAAAACGGGACAAGTTTGCTCGAAAAACAGTGCTTGGTTTGGTGGCTTGCTTCTCGATGCACATACAACTTAAAAATATTTCTCACTTTATCTTCTCACAGTACATCTCTTAGAATGTGCAGCATCGTTTTGGTAACAATTTCCTTGAAATCATCAGTGTTTTTACTTTGTTTTACTTATGGGTGTAAGCGTTCGTGAGATGTCAGAAAGTGTTCGCTGTATTTGTCTCTGGCCCTGCTTTTTATTTTTCTTATGCATTTTGTTACAGTTTCTAGTCATTTTTGCATACCAGTGACATTTTATGGTGTAGGCACATCACTACATATATGGTTTAGTGTTTTGTAGTGTCCACTTTTGAAGTGTAGATGGAAGACCCAAAAGATGAAAAATCATGGGCGCTAACCTAAGCTACTTGAAGTACGTTTATCACACTGTTAGTACTAACAACAGTGGTACTGAAAGACATGCAGTTAATAATTTCTCTACAACAGAATCTTTACAGCTAATTTGCTTCAAAATACATGTAGAACAAACTGTCTTTAATGCACTTATACATGTAATCCAAATTGTATGTCTAGCTTGATGCTCTAAATCATCTTTCTACAGCCAAGTACATGTTCTGAGCAGATAATCAGACCTGTGCAGATTTCATTTTTTCTTTTTTGAGATGATTATTGTGGTTTGTTGGTTTATAGTATTTACCTCTGTGTATGTGTCATTCATCATTGCATCTGTCTGACTTTTTATCACAAATTCTTTTGGTTGAACATAATTAACATTTGTACTTGGCAGACATCATTATGTCCAAAAGAACCCACAAAACACTGCTCTTGTACTGAAACATTTAGGGTTGTGGTGGAATAACGAAGGACATTGTTGCTTATTCTGTTATGTTTTCTGCACCTGTACAGATGTTAAATCAAAATTACTAGATAAGGCATACTCCATATTAGCCACAGTCGAACATGGAGGTAAAATGTTGCGGCACATGTGCTTTCTAACTCCAAGACATCAGTTGTTTGGTGAATGCTTATGAGAAATGAAACTGAAGTTTTTACCTTATCATGCTGTGTGTTTCTCGACTGACTAACAAGCAGGCAGTTCAAGAGTAGGACCATATTCTGACCTAATTTTTACAAGTTGTTCAGGATGACCCACAGTCGCAAGATAAACTCATTTGCTTGTCTCAGAATCAAGTTATGCCAAAATTGCATGATGGCTTGCTTTTTCTTCTTCTTTTTTTTTTTTTTTTTTTTTTTTGACCCCACAGCAGTCTTCTCAGCTTTGTCTACCGTTCTCGTGCAGATGACATCAGCGACCATTTGTGTGAGCGTGTGTTGAGCGTGCTGTTCGGGATCTGGCTGAGCGCGTGCAACAAGTGCTTCCCGTCCCCGTCTTTATGGAAGACGTTCCGGAACATGTGCATCTACTGGCGACACCACGAGGCCCTGGTGCTACAGTGGCACAAAATCAACCACGTGCTGACCGCTCACATGATCCGCGCCATGTATGGGCCAAATTACCCACAGCTTCTGCTATGTGAGTATCTTGGTCTTCATTTTGTCCTGAATATGAACTGTAACGGAGGAACAAACTGCTATCACTGGTGCTTGTTTGGGATGAAATTGTATGAAATGCTGACCTCAGCTGATTTTTTGAGGAATGAAAAACGAGACACTTGTCTTCGTTATCAAAATGAGAATTGGAACACTTCATTAGAAGTAGTTTTTTAAATGGAAATTATTGGCGCTGCATTCTGAAATGTTTTTGCTTTTTTTTTCAGTTTTTCCTGATTATTTTCATGTACTTGCTACTTGTTATCTCAATATCTGTGTGGACCGGTCTCGTACACCAGTGGATGAGGATGCACAAATGATCCCGGCAGACATGAGCGCGGAGTGCATAACGCAGGCCTGGTTCCGCTTCCTGCACATCATCCAGAATCCAGTGGACCTCAGTCGTCCGGCCGTGGTCTCCAACACTCCGCGTTTCCTGCAGCACGCGCTGACCACTGAGGCTGTTGTGGACCCCAGCCAGCACGAGTGTCTACAGAAACTGCCCACCATTTTCTTCAAGGCCATGCGGGGAGTGTCAGTGATGGTCAACGCTTTTCTAGGTCAGTAGTGTGTGTGTGTGCATAGGTGTGTGCGCATTCAGATAAGAAATAACATTCTACTTTGTGTTGTTAGTAAGCAGCTTTGGTAACGGTTCTAGTAAACACTGAAATTGTGCGTGTGGATGTCCTTTTGAGTTTTTAAAGTGTTCAGATCTTTCAGTGGACAAAATAAGTCAATGAAATGAAGAGTTCTGAGTCTGAGTTCACTCCAGCTAACTGGTTACTTCAGTTCTTGTGCCATGATCAAGTAAGGAAGAGTGTCTCAGAAGTTATGGTGTGTTGCAAGACTGTCGCACACTCCACGAGGGATTTTCGCAGTGGACCTCAAATGTGTCTAGCAGTAGAGAGTTTTGGGAGAAACCGGTAGACGGCAGAAGATAGTTGATACCTGACTTTTCTGTCACCCTGGATGACATGCATCGTACACTTCTGCGCTATTTTCAAAATATAGTTCCACGTGAAAATCCCTAAATGTCTGAAATGTTGACGGTGGTAGACAACTGGGACAGCGTCATTTAACTTCAGCTGAATGACTCTGGTTTACATTTGTAAAGCATATCAACTAGTTGTTACCTGAACAGATTTTTCTTCTGTCTCCTATCTTAATTTACTGCTTTATTTTCAGGTTTGCCGCAAGACATGAAGGACAACTTGATGTCCTCGGCTCAGACCACCACCCGCCCTCCTGTTGCCACCCCCTCCACTCCTCCTGGTCAGCGCAAGTCTGCCAAACCCATCTCTGTCCTGACAAGCGGTCTTTCAGCAAAAGGTCAGTATCATTTTATTTGTGTGTTTCTCAGCAAAAATCATAGTTTTTTGTAAAGCAGAAAAGAGCACACACACACACACACAAAAACCCACCACCACCAACCACAACGACAGCAACACACACACACACACACACACACACACACACACACACACACACACACACACACACACACACACACACTCTCTCTCTCTCTCTTATTCTCTCACTCTATTGTTTATGTTGGATTGAGTTACTGTTGTGCCAGCTTGCAACAGGGAATTTGGATGTTGACAGTATATTATGATGGTAAATGTCTGTGTGCTCAGGATCGGTTCTATCAGACAGAAAGTAATCACACTGTTCCAGCTCTTGCCAGTCATATTAGCTGCTTCCGTCACCTCTAGGATCATGAAAGTGAGGTACCCCAAACAAGTATAGGTGCCGTTTTGTTAATACAGATTTTCATCATTTTCCCTCTGCAGTTACATCAAGGATGTCACAGGCAATGAAAACAGCAGCAGCACCACTGCCAGCTAGCCAGACGGTCGGCAAGGTTTCCCTGGAGAATCGCTTCCCTTTCGCTCCGAGTCCAACACGGCCAAAGTGCAACAGCATTCTGCACCTGTTTGGTGCGTGGTTGTTCGATGCAGCTTTGGCTGGAGTGAAACTTCACCCATCACATGCAGCACCAGGTAAGAATAATGTGTAGACGTGAAAGTAACGAGGTAAAATGGGAGCAATTGTTGTAAGTGCCATTTATGTCTGCTTGGTGGAAGGTAATTGGCCAGTTTGTTTCTTGAACGTTAGTCATAAACCCAGCTAATCCTTATGGTGACAATATTTTGTTGCTGCTACCGGCCCCTGTAGTGTAGTGGTTAGCACTTCGGACCTTGGACCGGGAGATCTGGGTTCGAATCCCAGCTGAGGCAAGCGGGATTTTTCCTACCCAGGTCGGCTCCTACCCAGAGCGGGTGTGCTATGGACCCAATGGGGAGGCTGTTGCCACACAGCCGAGTATCACCCACTTCAGGGGTGCGACTTTGGGGGTGCTTCCCTTAGTATGACACGTCTTACGATGTGGATGAGGACCTCCATAGCATCATCTTACTATCATCCTCATCTCCATAATCATGCATAATAAAAATTGTCCCAGCTTCCGAGTCCTCCGTGGATTCCACCCATTACCTGGGGGGGAACACCACTAGAGCTGGCAAAGAGTTGGGGCAGAAGAAAAAAAAACAAAACAAATATTTTGTTGCTGCTGTATGTTGTAGAATGTGCAAGCAAGACTTTTGAGGACATGTACTACTTCAGATATTGACCCTTTTCTGTTCAGTGATTTTCCCTCCTTCATTAGACCATTTTCGCACTTACAGGCAAACCCTCTCTGATAAGGTCCAGACATCCTTACGTTTGCTTTCCTTCATTTCTGACTTGCCACTATGCAGTATGTTTCTTCCCCTCAGTGTCAAAAGAGCGACGCACAAGTTCGTTCATCGAGTCCAAGCAACACTCACTGTCCATGGATCTGCATGCTTACCACCCGCTGGAGAGTGACAACACGTATGAGGGGGGACGGGCAGAAGCTTGTGGCGCCCTCTGTAGAATTTTTTGTGCCCACAAGACAAAGGAGGAGATTCTGCCTGTCTATTACTCACGTTTCTACCTTGTCATGTATTATGGGCTGCAGAGTGCTGAGGTATGCATTTGTGCCCCCCCAAATTTTTTTCTTTCTAATTTCACTGTTTAAAACGCTGGGGTAGGTAAGTTGCCATTTCATTTCAAGTTGCTTACTTGTCAGAGAAGACCTAGAAATTCAGGGAGTTTTAGCAGACTGTTCCCAGTGACTCGAAAGTCAGAAGAATGGCGTTTACAGTTTCCGGCTGAAAGTTTCATTAGTTTGGTCAAACAGAGAAACATTTGCCAGGAAATTACTTGTGAACAAGTTGAAAAGCATGACAGATTCGGTGAGTGATGGCCAGTGTTTATCTTGCTTCACAGCCGGAGATCAGTGGAGAGGTCTTGACCAGCATCCTCTTCAACTCGTGCGACCTTCTCCGCGTCGACCTGGCTGGAGTTCAGATCCTTACTCCCTACATCCTCAATGCGCTCGAGCTCGTCCTCACTTGTACCAGTCCTGATTTCAAGTACGTTGAAGTGTCTGTCTTTTGGTCTGTCTGTCCGTCCATTCATCTGTGTGCTTGCAGCAGAACTTAATTTTACACTCACACCTGTAGTGAGAAAAATCAAGTAGCTATATGGCATTGAAAAATTATCCCTACTGTTTTTGCAGTGTGATTTTTAGTGGGCTAGTGAACACAATGCATTCAAGTATGTGTGTACTTTTGAGGTGGATAGAGCTCAGCTTGTGTTATGCATATGGTACGAGATTTGTATGCACCAGCCATGGTGTATTGTATGTGGACTTGGTTTACAGACTGGGTGAGCAGGTTTCGTACAATGAGCTGAGGAAGGCATGCGTTCACCTGCTGTTGTCCATGCTCTGTCTGCCACTGCACTTTAAAGATCTCCAGATCAATGGTGAGTTGTGGAGAAATTAAATAAATAAAGAAATAAACAGACAAAAGCATGCCACCCATATTCTTCTTTCGCGAGAATTTCCTGCAAGTGAAAGTGGTGTCCTAATAAGGAGAAACATTCTCATTGATAAAAGCTTTACCAGATGTTTTGGTCTCCAGACATGTTGTCCACGACGACATTGGGAAACAAGGAACAGGCAATCGTTTTCACTGATAAAACTTTACTAACTGGTTTCCAGGCATCTTGTCCATGACGACATTTTGAGACAGCCAATCAACATTTTCATTGATAAAAGCTTTACTAACCAGACTGTTTTGGTTTCCAGAGACCTTGTCCACAACGACGACATTGGGAAACAAGGAACAGCCAGTCAATGTTTTCATTGATAAAAGCTTTACTAACCAGGCTGTTTCGGTTTCCAGACATCTTGTCCACACAACAACACTGGGAAACAAGGAACAGCCAATCTCCTTCCTGTCCCTGAAGAACCGCATCACTGAGTTGTTGCGCGTCGCCCTGACTAACGAGACGGACCCGACAAACACCCAGATGTTGTTAGGTAGGGTTGATTGTTGAGAAGTAAAAGGAAATGCATCATTTCCCTTTGGGCTGCAAACCAGTTAGAAAGTCATACAAGTGAACATCACAATATGCTCTTGTAAAATGTAAAACAAATTGGTCTTGTTTTATGTGACGTAGTGATGCTCAGTACAGTTCGCAAACTTGGCCATATCAGGCGAACTACACCAACACAGCCGTGTTCATTTAATGTAGTTTGCCTGCTTAGTTCGGTTTAGGGTTAGGTTTAGGGTTGGGTTACCTTGTGTACCTGTTGCAATCGCTGTGTTGTTTTGACGGTCATAGTGCATTTACACGAGGCGCAAGTGACACAAGGGGGCGAACTACACCAACGCAACCATATTCAGAGTATTTGCCAAATACACATTCACACACTCCCTCTCTGGCACCCAATCACCTACATACACGCGATGCGTAGTCAAATTTTCAACAAACAAAACTTCAAGGGAAAAACCCCAAGAAATTAGTGTGAATTAAGTTGCACTTCTTTTGGCCATAGCCTTCGATGGGTGTTAGAAATGTATGGCACAAAATACATTACTCCTGTGATAGTACCTGTACTAAGGTGACCTGTGTATGCGTGAGTGAAGTGCTCCACATGACATGCAAAACTTTGGGTGACTGTGCACAGGTGGTCTGATGCTGGTGGTTCAAGATCTCGCGACCTGCGAAGAGACGGATTCAATGACCCTGCAGCCTGGTCAGGATACATCAGACTCCGACATCAACCCAGGTCAGCATTTTGGTTGAGTCAATGGTTCACACTTGAAGACAGCGTATGGTGTTCCAGGGTTAATAATTACAGCTCATCTGACTGAAGATTGTATTCTCAGTCAGAAGGTGGTCAGGGTCAGCATTTGCTGGAGCTGCTGTTGTTGAAGTTATTGGTACCTTTGTGGACAGAAGACATCGGATCCAAACACACACACATGCATGCATGCGTGCGCGTGCGCGCGCACACACACACACACACACACACACACACACACACACACACACACACACACACACTGTGCTAAACCAAACAGTGACAAGATATAAGAAGCTTATCTCTGATCTCCATAAATAACAAACAGCAATACAGATGCCAGGGTTTCTTGCCTCCAAAAGGAATTTCTCAACTTATGTGCCAGTATCCAGCCCTTGAATAAAGTGCATGTGCGTACGAATGTGACTGCAGACTTTCATAGTTCAGACCTATTTCAGTTGAAAGAAAGTCCAAAATGGAAAGAAAACTGGACAACCAACTTTTTATCTTGCACTGGTTTGACAGAACCTCGAGCGAGTACGTCTTCAGCTGACTCGGGTCCTCACGAGTACTCTACTTCGTCTTCACATCGACTGTCTGTTCCGCCCAAAGATCTTGGTAATCTTGGCATTGTGGCTGTTCTGCTCGGTTCTTCCTGATGTTTTGGCTGCTTTTATCTTTCCTGTCGTTGGATGCCATGAAGAGCGAAACTGAACCTGTTTATTATGTTCCGCATGATGTTCTGCTGTTTGGTTCTGTGGAATGCATTGTTTTCATTCTTATTTTTTGGTGTTCTTTTTATCAGAGTGCATGGATTCTGTTTTTATTGTGCTGTGGCTCAGTTCTGCTTCAGTTTCATTTTTTCACGCCTTTTGCATGGGTCAGTGTCTGTATTTCATATGGATACAAATTAAATTCCCCTTTCAAATACCTTACTTTGTAAAGCTATAGTTTTGACAAACTACTGACTAAATCCCTTCCCCCTTGCCCGCCCATGTCCAAGTGACTGAATTCTGTTTCAAGCATGTTTTTGTTTCCACTGTAGTCTTGTATGGGTCAGAGTATGTTCTTGTCTGGGGTATACTTTGGAAAGTATCACACACGACAAAAAAAAAAAAAGAATGTCTGGGGTATACTTTGGAAAGTATCAGACTTGACAAAAAAAAAAAAAAAAAAGATGTTTGGAGCATACTTTGAAAGTATCAGACATGACAAAAAAAAAGTTGTCTGTGGCATACTTTGGAAAAGTATTACATGACAAAAAATAGATGTCTTGAGCATACTTTGTAAAGTGTCACACATGACAAAAAATAGATGTCTGGAGCATACTTTAGAAAGTGTAACACATGACAAAAAAAATAAGTGTGTGGCGTACTTTGGAAAGTATCACACACGACAAAAAATATTCCTAACCCCACCCCGTTCCCCAACTCCTGGACCCTCCTTTTTTCCTCTCTTGTGTTTCTTCTTTGAACAATGAGTACGGAGCTGAGATTTTATTGTCGTGTGCTTGCTGGGATGATAGGACTCCTAATATTTCTGTGGCAGCTTTGTTAGGCTGTTGGTATGCAGTTGGAAGTGGATGGTGCATGGACGTTGCTGTTTATATTGATGTTGTCAAAGTTGTTGATTTTGTGTAGGATCTGTGTATGCAGTTGTCTTTGCCTGGTCCTTATGAACATTATGTCGGCATCATTTTGAAATTCTTGTTCAGTCAGGCCACGGATGTACTATGCCTCTGTACAGTGTACTGTGACTTTTTTTCCCTGATCAACACTTAACTGTTTTTCTCTGGGGATTTCGTGTGAAAATTTATTAAAGTTTTTTTTTTTGTGTGTTTCCATCATGCATAATGCACTGAAGGTAATGTAATAATAATGGTAACAGTTTGTTTATTGATGCTTTGATGTATTCAATGATGAAGAAATGTGTTCCACTGAATGACAGGTGAAACATGATGCTAATCAGTGGTGTCTGTGTTTCTAGATTCTAGAACAGCATCTGTGTTCCAGGTACATGTATAAGTAGTCATAATAGTGAGCAACATGCAGAAAAGAACACAACAGGAACATGCAGAAAAGACCACGTCAGTAACATGCAGAAAAGACCACGACAGCAGCATGTAGAAAAGACCACAACAGCAGCATGCAGAAAAGACCACAACAGCAGCATGCAGAAAAGACCACAACAGTAGCATGCAGAAAAGACCACGACAGTAACATGCAGAAAAGACCACGACAGTAACATGCAGAAAAAGACCACAACAGCAACATGCAGAAAGACCGCGACAGTAACATGCAGAAAAGACCACGACAGCAACATGCAGAAAAGACCGCGACAGCAACATGCAGAAAAGACCACAACAGCAACATGCAGAAAAGACCACAACAGCAACATGCAGAAAAGACCACAACAGCAATATGCAGAAAATGATCACAACATAGCTGTTAATAGTAAATTGTGTTTTGAGCATGTGGGAAACTGATAGCCACTCCCAGCTGCTGTCTGTACAGTGTGATTGTAAAAACAATCTTCTGTTCTCAGACACAGCCTGGGGGACTGTTCGGTCATGCAACGTCGCTGGTGTGTAACCGTCTGATGGCATCATGAAGACGGATCTGAACACTGCGCTGGGCAGCCATGGAGCTGCTGGCAGGATTGGCCAAAGTGTCAGTTCACCCTCCAACATCCTGATGTGTAAACGCACCGTCAAGTGGATCTGTGATTTCATTGTCTTCCAGGTAGGCTCACAGTAAATTTGAAAAAGAAAATTGTGTGTTGATGTTGTCTTAATTGTTGGCGTAATTTGGTCTTGGAAATAGCGCAGGAGAAGTGTACAGTGCGTGTCATCCCTTGGTTTTCTGAGAATCCAGTTATGCCAAGGCTCCACAGTGATATTGGGTCAGTAGATAGGTTCTTGTTGGAGTTCTTACTGTTGTGTCACTTCGCAATAAGTTGCTGGAAAGGTCCTCTAGGCATACCATTTGGAAGATGCTTGTCCTTGACAAGGTCAAGGTCACTTAGTTTCCTATTGCATATTCAAGAATCAAATGTTTGGATTGAACGTTGGCACATTTTCACAAACCGCGTGGTTATGACATAGCGGTGGTTAGTAACAACGCCTTTCTAGGATTCACTTTGTCCTGTTCTGAAGGTCAGAGGTCACTTGAGCCGTAAAGTCTTTTCCCATTCCAGCGACATTTAGAGAGAGGTTCTCAGTTTACAGTCAAATTTCTTATTAACTCCTTTGTGCCTGTGCAATGCAGTGTAGCCGCCCTGCCCCCAACCACTCACGTGACCTGCACTCGCTGATCGTGGCTGCGTTCAAGTGCGTCCAGCTGTGGCTGGTGGAGCACAGTTCACTGCTCTACGACAAGGAATGTCTGCACTACGTCCTTGAGGTTGTCGAGCTGGGCATATCCGGCTCCAAGTCACAGGTAATGACTGTAAATTTGTTTTTCCTTTGTTTAGCTTTAGTGTCTACACTCCGTGTGCCCTCACTGAAAATGATCTGTCCACAGGCTGTGCAGGGTTTTGTACATACACACTGTTCTAAGTTTTATTGTCCTGTGTAGATATTTGCAGTGCCGTCTGCTGAAGCTTTGTTACTAAAGGCGTTAACGGGCAAGCTTAGCTTTTGTTGTGCGCGATTCGATTTTGGTACTAGTGCACCAGATAACATCACCATAACAGCACTGGGGAAAGGGTAGGTTTTTAAAATAGTTTGACATATGCCCGCTGGAACGCTTTTCACTTCTGACAGCTGTGGACAGTTCATAGTTGAGGAGATTTGCTGTTTTGTGTGTGTGTGTGCGTGTGTGTGTCACAGTTTTAGGCTCACTTGCAAAGCTGTAGCTGTTGTTATAGGCAACACTAATCTGGTGTGTTTTTCTGAGATGTTTCTGTTTTATTTTTTAAAGACACAAGATGGGGGGGGGGGGGGGGCGGGTGGGGGGGGGGGCACTTCAAAGCTTTAAGTTGTAATGCAGTTTGAGGGTGCGATTGAGGCAATGCTCCATCTGCACATGCAACTGTTTTTATCTTTTTTGTCATCTGAATAGTTCTGTATGTTCCTGTGTGTGTAGGTCTTTCTTGTTCATTCTTTTTCTTTTTGTTGTTTCGGGCTTCTGGGTTGGTCTCTGTGTGTGTGTGTGTGTGTGTGTGTGTGTGTGTGTGTTGTGTGTGTGTGTGTGTGTGTTCATTCTTTCTTTCTTTATCTTTCTTCATTGACTTTGCGGTTGGTTGGTTTTTGGGGAGATGTTTTCTTTTGTTTTCTCTCCACATTAATTTCACTGTCAGATATATTATTTATCTTGCATCTTTTGCAGTATCAATAGTTAGAGCATGAATCTTTTTAAATCTATACCATTTATTCATAATAATAACGAGTAAAATAAATGCATGTCGTTTTTTTATAAAGTAACTTTCACTGTACTTTTTTTTTCTTTTTAGCAAATTCTGTACACTTAACATGCCTGTTCAGACAAATTTTCGTCATAAATACTGGCTTAATTTTTCATCATTATCGTATAAATAAGAGGAATTTTTAGGCAGTTTGTGTGTGTGTGTGTGTGTGTGTGTGTGTGTGTGTGTGTGTGTGTGTGTGTGTGTGTGTGTGTTTCTCTCGTTTCCTGTTTTGTTTCAATGTTTTGTGAGAGTGTGTATAGTAAGCTAATGGCATATCAGTGTAGTTTACATAAGCACTGCTGGTCTTTGTTGTTCCACATACACACACACACACACACACACACACACACACACACACACACACGCACACTGCCAAAGTGGCTTTCCGTTGTATATTTTGTTTTTTTGGTTTTTTTCTTTTTCCTTTTTGTGTGCTTCTTTTAAGTTTGCTTTGTTTTCAGGCTAAACAACAAGAATCACAAAGTGTTAAAGTGAAAGTAGAAAAGGAATCAAAATCTGTAGCAGCCAAGGTATTTTCTGTTATTTGCCTGTAATGTATGTGTGGACAACCGACTCTCGTAGATCGTGTTTCCTCCTGCTTTGTACTTACCGCTGTTCGACTCTTCTCCCCTCCAGTAGTTGTGTAGACTTAGCTGTTCTGGAAATGACCGCTGGCTCCTGCGAGTCCGATGTGGTCAGGAACCATGGTGGTGGGGTGTAGAGTGGGCTTGTCTTTTCTCGCAAGGCTGGCATTTAGGGCCATCTTACACATTTTAAATTTTGGGCTTGAATGAGTTGAAATGACAGGTAGACAGTGCGTCTGATTGGCTGTTGCCCTTCATGTGTCATTTGTACGACTTTGAGCCGTAGAATTTGAGTGAATGATGGCCCTTACCTATTAATCCTCTGTCCTGACAGGACTGGTAATTCATCATATAGTTTTTTCCCTAATTTTATGGTCTAGAGGTAATGGTCTAACAGGGGGTGATACTAACATAGTTTTGTTAAACTTGCTGTCTTACATAAGTTGTAGCACTAGGCTTCTTTTTTGTTTGGCATCAGAAGTTCTGATGCAGCAGCAGTCCCAAAAAGTTGAAAAGAATTTTTCATGTTAGGACACAGCTGTTTTGGCTGAAATACAGTTTAGGGGTACTGGCAGCTTGGAGAGTGGTTTTTTTGGGTTGTTGTTTGTTTTTGTTTTTTTTTTGGGGGGGGGGGGGTGGTCATACGCATCAGCCATGCAGTATGTATTATTGCTTTTGACTGCGATGCTATTGCTTGGCTTGTAAAACTAGAAGAAAAGACAAGCCCACTTTGAGAACTGTTTTCCCTGAGATGAGTGGTTTTCCGCATGGAGAGAACCTGCATCCATCTCACCTGATTCTGAACGCACGTCGTATTTGTAAATTGTTGTCATATATGTGATTTTGTGTTTTACTGTTTTCTGTGGTCAGAATTCTTTGTATGTTGTTGGATATCAGTTGCAACAGGTAAGATTTGGATCCGAGTTGTTTTTACCTGGTTCGAGCAAGCATACCATTCCTGAACATGAGACCTGTTTGCACTTTTCCCCTTGGGAATTTAAAAAAAAAGGAAAAAAAAAAAGGAATTTGACATGGAGTATAAATTCCTGCCCGTTCACTGCTGTGTATACTTTGAATAGGGGAATGGGAGTTGTAGTGGTTGAAGCTTTGCTTGCAGAGTGCATTCGTATCTACCTTACGTCTGTAGAGTGTGCATATCAAACTGGTTGGAATAATACATTGCTTATAACTTGCTTCATTGATAATGCAGCAGCTTTTCAATTTCTGCAGCTTATTCCTTCCGTGTTTGGATGCGTTTTCATCATCTGAGCTTGCTGTAGGGACGTTGATTTTGCAAATCAAAGTGCTGCTTGAGTAAATAGGCTCAGTTGGTACATGTGCATATAATCCTTCAACACATCAATCCGCTGCACATTGTAGCTGATCGCATTTTGCAAAATGTAGTTTTTAATAATTACGTCTCTCCCTTTTTGCACAAACCTTCACGAATTCTCTATACGTCTTTCTCTATACAGTATTGGTGACGTATGGCTGGTAGTGGTGAGAGCATCTTAATTGAAGTGCGTCATGGAATTGCTCACTGAGCTATAGGGAAACCTAGATCTCTCCTGAGTTGTGTCCACCTAATCGCAACAACTTTGAAAGACGTTTTTGCACAGGCGCTTGCAGTGACCTGTCGTTGCTGTGTGTAAAAGAAGAGGCACTGAGAAATAAAGCGCAGTGCATTGCATGTGCCTGTTGCTTCTTGCATTCATCAGTAAAGACACCCGGCCTGCATCAACATGCATTTTCACTGATGCTGTCTTGCCATTGTAGACAGCACAAAAACGATACCCCACACATACAAGCCAAACACATGAAATTCTGGTCTCCTTAAAACAGAGAACGTGTTTCCCTCTAGATCAGTGAGCGAGAGCATCCCAACATGTAAACTGACAGCGGACAAGGTTAATAAAAGAATAGCACCCATAGTGCCCAGCATGGAAATCTAAATCTTTGAAGATCATGGCATGTTTCTGGGTGAAAGCATGGGAATGGTAGAGAAGTGCAGGCTGCAGCTACTGTTCTCACTGGTCCAGCGAAATGATTTCTTCCTCAGCATCTGAAATTAACTTTACTGATTTTGTTATTCTTGACATGTTTGATCGCTTGGGGGGGAGGGGGGGGGGTTACCATTTTTCACACCTGTATACTTATGTTAGTATATGATGACATTTCCTTAACGTTTTCCCTGAACTCAAATGCAGAATTAACAGTGTGAAACCCATCAAACCTCTCCTACCCTCCCCATCCACCCCACAATCACCATTGCAAAACTTTCTGATAAATTTTGCAGTATCTAGATTACAGTTCTTTACTGCAATTCAGATGGGTGATTCACTGGTTTGCTAATGTTTACATTACATATTAATGTGAGGTATGTATTCCAGTTCAAAAGTAAACAAGGTATGGTCATGTGCAATGTGATGGGAGGGGGTGGGGGGGGGGGGGGCGAGAGCTTGAGACATGTAATGTGGGCACTTTTTGTCAAGCAGTTTACCTGGCTACTCACCATTATTAATGTAACACAGGTATATTGTATATAGGTATACAGGTACTGTATATGTAACATTGTACTGTGTGGTTTGTCAGGCGCTCCCATAATGTCACTAACTAGTAACTTGTTTACTTACAGTCATGTGTTGAATGAACGTTTGCACATTGTGGTTGTGGTTCAGACCTTCAGAAGATTTTGAGACCCGTGTATAATCAATTTAAAATTACACCATCTTGGATGGCCGAAAGTGAACGTTAGTGTAATATTTGATTGTAAATCCCATGTGGAATATTTTAGTTTTATTCAATAGAGTACAAGTTAGAATTCTTGATATTTTTTCCCACAAGCTGTAAGATGATTTGCTCCACAAGGTTTTAGGTCACCATATCCAGGGTCAAGGTCATGACTGATTATATTGGAACGTGACTGAAGGTCCTCTGCTGCCTTTCATTTTCGATAAGTTTGCATTGTAAGAGGTGTCGTGTGAATTTAACAGTTGATTTTGTTCTCTTTTATATTTAATTTTATTGTGGTTGATGTGTGAGTTAATCTGTACACTTTGCATGAGTCCATTGGTTTGAGCGGCAGCCTGGTCTGTGCTTTACATCTGCCATGTGAATAAGCAGGTGCTTTGGCTGTACTGAACAGTGTGTGATTAACAATGATGGGTTTCTTATTCTTGTCTTTTTTTTCTTTTCTTTTTTTGGTGAAAACCATATCATCACATAATTTCTAACATGTCCAAGTAACTTGCTGGTGGTTTTTACCAAAGGTGTTAAAATGTTCTCTCATTCTTTGGGGAAAAAAATGTGATGCAGTTTTAATGAAGTGAGTGGTACACTGTACAATATTCTGAGTGTATTGAACGCCATGTTGCAGAATCGGGCCAGTGACCCACCGCGCTATAAGGGAACCAAGGAGCTCATGCCAGCCTCCATGAGGGTGAAGGATGCAGCTGAGGCGGTGCTGACATGCATCATCGACCAAGTGGTATGTAACCCCCCCCCCCCCCCCACACACACACACACACACACTCACCCACTCACTCACTCACTCACCCAACCCTCGTGGGTTGCATATTCTGGGTTGCAAAGAGGAAAATCAGGCTGGTGGCAAACTTTTAGCAGGAACATTTCGATGTCATCTTGGAATTTGGGTGTCACTACATTTTGTGCAGAATAGATCAGGGTAGGTGGGTGGGTGTTTGGGGGTTTAACATCCTTTTCCACCACATACGGGTGATATCAAAGACTGGGCAACGATGAAAAAGCCAGCACAAATATTTGGCCCCAGCCGGGATACGAACTCACGACCCGAGCATTAGAAGTCCAACGCGCAGAATAGATCAGCAGAAGTGTACAATTCCAGTCATGCTTAAATCCAGTCACGCCAAATTCCATGATGTCTGTTTTTAATTTTTTTAAAGTTGGGGCAGCAAAAAACACCAAAAAACAAAACCAACAAAAAAACCCATCTCCTCTGGTGTTGAAACAGGGTGCCTTTCCTCCTCCCTGTGGCCCGGAGTCCTTGTTCTCGCTGCTGGACGAACGCTCGCTGCTGAAATATGCCAAGGGCAGTACCTTCCCTGAACAAGGCTCCCCATTCCGGTACTTTGTCATTGACAATGCCATCATCGTCGGCCTCCTGGAACAGCCTCTGGGGAACGTGGAGGATCCGCTGCCCACTGTCACGGCTCTCATCAGGGGAGCATTCGGACGTCACGCTTGGACGATGCAGCTCAGGCACTCTGCTCGACAGTCCAAGGTAATGAGACAGCCTAGTGACTTCATTGCCAGACCTTTTGCTTCCAATTTTGCAGTTGTAAATGGATAGTAATGAAAATTTATTTGTTGATTTTTTTTTCTTTCCTGGCTTGTTTGTTGTTGGTTTTGTTGTTTGTTGATTTTTTTGGGCTTTGTTTTGTTTTTTTGCACCTTTTTTGTTTGTTTTGTCGGTTGTTTTTTTTGGGTTTTTTTTTTTTTTTGGGGGGGGGGGGGGGGGGGGTATTATTTAAAATATATATATATTTTTTTTTCTTCTTCTTTTTTTTTGGGGGGGGGGGGGGGGGGCGGGGTGTTGTTTGTTAGTCCTGTGTAAAAAAGGTTATTTCTATGTTTCTAAAAATCATTAGCTGAGGTGGGGATACTGTTCACTATGAACAACAACCTCCCCACTTCTGTTTTACATACAAAGTCTTGCATTTACACTTTCCCATTGTTGTTGTATTCATTTAGATCTCGTCTCGAGCCCACACTGTCAGACCCTGGTCGGCCAATGCCCATGGAGAACGTTGGCGTCACATCACAATGTCAAGCACAGATACTTTCCTGAATGCGTTGACAAGATTACCAAGACCAAAGCGTATGTTATCCCCTTTATACACCTTTTGATCTGCTGTGCTTGAATAAAGTCAGATTGTCAGCTTTATTATGAGAAATTGTCATGAGAAGTGAAGAACCCCCCTTAGTCGTGCTTCTGTTGAGGGCAAGTCAACAGCTGGTGGTGGGAACAGCCTCCCCTTTTGGTCTCTGGGACATCCAAGAGCCAAGGGAGCCGGAATAGCCAAGTTGGTAGAGCGCTGGATTGTCAATCCCTCTGGTCGTGAGTTCAAATCCTCACTGGGAGCCGAACATTTTGTGCTGGCTTTTTCCCCTTGTTGCCCCCCGTTTTGGTGTCACCCTTATATGGTAGAAAGAAGACCTTCAGCCAGCCAACCAGCCTGGATAGCAGCCAATCGAGGGAGGGATTGAAATCCGGGTTGACTTGATGAGGATTTGAACCCAGGTCTCCGAGGTCTGAGGTGCAAAATGCACCACATTGCACCACAGCGCTGATGATGATTGTCACCATCTTGCTTTCAGTGACCACAGCATCCCACCACTGGAGTCGCTGTCCAACGAGAAAGAACGGGAGGAGCTGGACAAGATGAAGAGTTTCATTGAAACCTCCATCGCTTTCGAGCAAGACGTCACCGAGAAAGTCCACCTTGCCACAGCGACAAACTCCGTATCCTAACCCCAAGACAGAGTGCAAACCCCCAGAGTAAGCAGTTTCTTGGTTTCTTCAGAGAAATTTGTTGGTTTCATTTGTATTTTTGTTTCTGTGTGAGGAAAGTCTGTCTGTATCTTGAATACCTCAAGGGAAGGGTCCGTCCTTTGTGGCAGTGGACCTCTGAGCTAAAGTATGTATACGGGAACTTCTGGTCAGTTCACTTTCAGTTTGACTTGATAAAAGGAACCTGTACTATCTGTAGATATTTCTTCAGCTTCCGAGTGTGAAGACTTCTGGGTTGATGAACGTCTTTTTTTCCGTTTGTCCAGAATCTGTCATGAGTACCAGACAGCCCGGTTGTTCTTGTCTCACTACGGATTTCTCTCTTTGGAGTCCCTCAAGGTATGTTGGTCATGTTTCCAGGTTGGTTACCACGGTTCTTGTAAACTTTAGAGCTGGGAATTAGAAAAGTTTTGTTTGTTTTGGAATTGTCTGAATTGCCCCACTAGCACAAGAGCTTGCTGATAAAAAGAGTTTAGATAATTTGCATATCTGGTGGCAATGTTCCTAATGAACCATTTCGTGTTCAGTGTGGCTTTCCATGTGACTTTCGTTCACCCTGTGTAGGAAACCATCCAATCGAGTGTGCAGCGTGTGCCGCCAGCTCTGGTGATGCTCGACTCGTCCAACTCCTCACTGTTCACGGACCTCGAGTCTCTGGACTTCATCCCCAGTCGCGACAATGACACCCTTCACGTCTTCTACGTCAAACAGAACCAGAAGACAGCACAGGAAATCCTCGCCAACGTGGTCAGTGGTGCTCTCAGTTGTGGAATCTAGTTTTTAGCCTGTTGCCAGAAGGGTCCTGGCTTACCCTCTTTTTTTTTTCTTTTTTTTTTTTTAGTTTTATCATTGCTGCATTCTGCTTTGGAAATGTTCAGGCCCACAAAACTTGAAAAATAAATGCAATTCCAAATTCCGAAACTTATATAGCTGAGCTGACCCATCGCACCACGTGATTTTAATGTGTTTATGTCCCGTGTGTGAGAGAATGTGTGTGTGATTCATGTGAGCGCTGCGTGTTCACGTTCGTGGTGCTTTGAGCCGATTCATGAAATTGGGTAAAGCGCCTATACACTACTCATTATTATTATTATCATTATTGTTTTTGTTGAAGTGAGATATACACTAGCAGTCAGACACTGAACGGACGTGTGTAGCGTTTTGTACTCTTTCAGACATCCTACACCAACGTTCCAGCCCCAGTTCCTGGAGTTTCTGCACTCGCTGGGCTGGCCCGTTGGATGTCCGCAAGCATGCAGGCTGGACAGGGCACGTTACCTCAAGTTGGAAGATCAGTGAGGCCTGATGACTGTGAAGGTTTGTAGTTTGTGTGCAGTGACCCCTTCTGTCTTGTGATGGTGCTCATGGCTGAAAACTTTGAGTGTTTGCTTCAATGTGTGTGTGTGTGAGTGTGTGTGTGTGTGTGTGTGTGTGTGTGTGTGTGTGTGTGTGTGTGTGTGTGTGAACGCGTTTTATTCTCTTTTTAAAACCCATTCACCAGTACTTGATATGCTCCGGCATAATCACAAGAACTTCTCCAACAGTTTTTGGCCAATACCTCACATTACAAAGGCTGTTTGTCAAATTAGGATTGTTTCTTTAGGTAGACACAACCATGGTCTGTTTTCATCGTCTTGTTTTAGGGTAAAACGATGATATTGTTTTGTTTTTATTTTCCATGCAGGACAGTTGTGCTTAAGAACTGTGCACATAATTATAAGCTTGTGAATAATCGTATCATAGTAATAACATTTCCAACGGATCCTGCTCATGCGACCTATTGTCGCTGAGTGCGAGATCTGAACAATCTCACTTTGCCTTTCGCAGATGAGGATTACCTCCACTGGAACAGGAGGCAGTCTGTATGACGGTCGTCAACAAGCCCTATACTGGGCGGACGTGTCCTTCGGAACTGGCCATTGTGGTACCATCCCCTGAAACCTTTCGTATCCGCACCACCTCTTCCAGCACATTAGAGTCAGGTATGTGTTATGAGGTTGATTGTCTTTGTTTTACAAGCATAGGATTGATTTCCTGCATTCATGCTTGACTTTTGCCGCTACCATATTTAATTAGAATTGTCTCCTAATACCATAATAACCATAGCTTTTCGACCGTCCTTACTTTCCGACCACAGTTCAAAATCTGGGAAAGTTAGGTACAAAAAAAAAATCTTACTTTTCAACCAGGTACTGAATATCTGTCCTGAGTTTTCAACCAGACCAGTTAAACTATAAAGCAACCTGAAGATATTGCCAAATGTCCAGAAAAATTGCTCCTGTGCAAGTAGAAAAACAAGGTCATTAAAATGTTAGGTAATCACTACTGTGTACAAACACCTTTTTGCGCATTTTGAGGCCCTCTGATGCAAGATACTGTTTCAAGCAGCATTTGTAATAGCCCCACTTGTACACATGGTGTTCAGTGAAGATTGACTGACATCAAAACTGAACCCTTTTATTTTTTTTGGTGGAGGTGTCTGTGCAAAGCGGAAAATCAAACACATTGCTGTTTCAGCACTGACTGTTAACATGATTTAGATTTAGTCCTGCCGTTCCCGTTGTCCTTGATGACTCCTCTGTGATATGTTTGCTTGGTATGGAATAAGTTCTGCAGTGTATGGATCTCTCCACAGACAAGTCGGGGCATGTCTCTACTCAACACAAGTAGCAGCACCAGCAGTTCCCCCCGCACTCCAGCAGCGGGCCTCAACACCGGCGGCATCGCCATCGCCCCCTCCCCCACTGCCAGCCCCATCACAGCCCACTCATCCCCGCGCCTCTCCTCCTCTGCACCCTACGGATCGTTGGGCTCAGCCACAGACCCAAACCTGCTGAAGCCGAAGTCACTGCCTCTGGAGGGAGACCGCATGAGTCGTATGGAGCGTGAGAGCCCCGGGTCGCCGCCTGATTCTGGCAGTAGCAGCAGCACAGGCCGATCACGTCGCCTGGTCGACAGCCAGCAGCCATGATGGGACCCGACACAAAGATCATGGTGGTTGGGCTGGAGAGTTTCCAGGATAAAGATGTGTTCCCAACTGGTAGGCTGTGCTTTGGAAATGTTCATCCCACAAAAAATTATAAATAAGTGTGATCATAAATATAAAAAAAAATTGAATTGCAAAGCTGACCCTTCACACCATGTGAACATCAAGTTTCAGAAATTCAGTTTTTGTTTCTACTTGTACTTGCTGTTGACTTTATTTTTTATTTTTTATTCCAGCGGACTTGCTTGGTGTGACGTCCACTGGTCCAGGAGGTGACCGTAACATCCAGCTCATCATCCGTACAGAAAGCTGCTGAGAAAGATGTCTACAATCATCTTCATACATGCCCTACAGAACGGGACTCTTCCGCATACACATCCATGAGTACGAGAAAGACGTCAGACAAAAGTGAGTGCCTGGTCACTATAAATTTGTACTGCTTGCAGTTAACATTTACATTTCTGATCCAATCTAGTCCATTCTATCCACACTTTAATAAGGTTGGAGGACTCGGCTTGTCTTTCTTGCAAGCTGAAGTCTGTCACTTGTAATCCAAAGAAATAATATTAAAGCCTCTATTTTCCTAAGTCGCTGAAGCTCAAAGGCTGTTTACCGGATAGCAGGATATTTTCATTCGGCCATCATGACCGTTTTAGGGACTTTGTGGCTTTCTTCCATTAGAGAAATATGACTTTCTTTGAGCCCATGTTCCATTCCTAACAGACTGGGGACTTGAAAAAATCAGTCTAAAATTAGCGACCAATCAGCACTGCCTAGCTTGTCATCAGTCCGCAGCAAAGAAATTTAAGTGCATATGAAGAAAGTTTTTTCACACGTTGTTGTATGTGTGTCAAACACATTGAGACTTTAATATACTCCATACATGCAAATGTGGATTTTGCTACCTTTCCATAGTGCACACTAATGTGATGTATGATGACAAGTGTGGTAGTGGATTAGAGGGTTTGTGGTTCTCCCATCAGTTAACTTACACCCACCTTACATCACCACATGTGTCTCAATGTGATTCAGGATGTCTGTGGCAATCCCAACTGGTGGATGGAATGGTCGTCAGTCGACGCACGCTTGGAACACTGGTTCGTCAGACGGCCATCAACATCTGTCGACGTCGTCGCCTGGAGAGTGAAGCGTGAGGTGTCTGCATGCTTGATTTAATAATAATTGTACTTGTAATGGGATGCTGTGAGCTCCTGGAAATCCACACAACCCACACACACGTGCGCATATGGCAACCAAATAAGTCTTGTTGGATTGAATTTAGTATTTATTCGCTTCCTGTCACTTTGTGGTGATGGCGCTGTTTCAGTGCTTGTAAAACAGCTGTGAATTGGTGTGTGTGTGTGTGTGTGTGTGTGTGTGTGTGTGTGTGTGTGTGTGTGTGTGCGTGCCTGGAGGTGGGGGTATGGGGGTCCAACTCTGTGTTTAGATACATACCAAAAACAACAACAAAAAATCCAGGACAAACATACATGCAAACGAAGATCCTGTTGACTGTTGTAACACTGTCAATATTTCTGTTCTCTTTTCTGTTCAGGTTACCAGCCCACCCCATGTCAGGCGCAAACTGAAGATTCAAGAGATTGTCAACAAATATCGCTGCAGCTGCAGTCCCGCCGAGTTCTACACTGCTCTGTTCCAGGAGGTTCCTCGGTGATGCACATGACTCTTTCTGTAAAATAGTGATGCCTGTGACACTTTAAAGAAATTGGTGAAAGTGTCCCGTTCCCCTCCTGTCCCAGCTTTCACCCCCCCCCCCCCTCCTTACCATTTGTTGCCAAAGCTAATCTTGTGTTAGATACTTAAGGCTTGAAAAGCTGATTGTAAAATGTTGTGTACAAAGTACTGTTAGTGTCTGAGAAATAATTATTTGGACAAGCATCTAGTCAGTGATACACAGGCCCAAACAAGTGTTATTGTCTCTTCTGATGTGACATAGGAGACTGGAGAGAGTTTGACAAAAGCCTGTGGTCAAACGAAGCATCTCTTCAGTCAGTAGAGTTAGGAGAGGATCAAGACAAATTCGTTATTCAGCATTGTGAGTTTGACACGTCTGATCAAATCTTGAGGATCACTTTTTCCCACTCGATGTTTTGTTATCCACGCATGTGACAGGGCAGTCCTCTTGATTTGACCAGAATGTTCTGTCAAACTCACATTTGTAAAATGTTATGTCGGCAGACAGAAAGATGTGTTTGATGTTAAGGCTTTGAGAATATGATCAGCTGCAATTTCGCTTGTCTAATTGCTTCATTAGGGAGCATGGGTAAGTTGGTAAGTGTTCATTGAGAAAAATATCAAGGGGAATAAATTGGCTCGCCATGATTGCTGCAATTGTATGTATTGTCCCCCTTGCACTGTTTTTCAGTTGTGGTGACTGTTGTCATTATTATTTACAGAATGTAACACGTAAGGCTTGCTGTGTGTTGATGTTAGTCTTACCTGTAGGTCTTCCTTCCACTGCTACACGTGATCAAACGGAAAATATTTGTCTCAGCAAAACCAAGGAATTATAACCATGTGCCACCTAATTCCCCCCCCCCCCCCCCCCCCCCCCCCCCCCCCTCTTTTCACTCCTTAGAATTGAGAATTTTTCTGGTCACCTCATCCCCACTCCCTAGCCACCATTTTCCCTCCGAATCGGTTTTTTTGGCAGTACATGTAGTGAAAACTATCAGATCCAGTTTGTTTTCTAGGAAGGGCTTTCAGATAATTTGTGCCTTCAGCAATGATATTGACACTCAAAACAAACAAATGGAACCTCCACCCACCCCACCCGTTCTGAACATGCCCCCCTCCCCCCACCCCATCCCATGGTTTTCAAAAGTGACATGATTCTAACATAGACGTTGTGACTTGAACAGTATTGCATACTTGACAGCACAGAAATCAGCTGCTTAAGTTAGAGGCTTTTGACAGGTCACCAGAATTGACCTCTGTTGTTAGCACACTTATGTTCGGAGACTTGGGAGATTGTATGAGCTCCGTTAAACTGTGTTCTTGTTGCCTGGCGTTTCGTTGTAAACCTAAAAAAATCTATATATATGTATTGATATAGTGTATGTCCTAATCACGCGTAGTTACTTACACTGATAATCTTAAAATAACCTGATGATCATGATATTATATTTTTGTGTTTGTGGCTGTCGGACAGTTAACTAGTTGTTTTTCATGTGTTCATTACCACGTGAACAATTTTCATAGGTGCAATATCAATGTTGTCCATGTTTAAGCAAAATCTGTCTGCATGTGTTGTCTTCGCCTTTTGTTTCTTTTCTCCACTGTTTGTTGTTTTAATGCTCAACTGTTGCGAAAAAGGGCGATAAATACGCAATGCATGTGTCTTGTTTGTGGATATCCGTATGGCAGTGTTTATGACTGTTTGACATGGATTAAAGAAAATAATCAAGATCAGATGGAACCAGAGTGTCAGATGATTTGTTTGAATGTGAGGTGGAGGACTGGTGACTAATGTAGCTAATCGAGTGAATGCTGACGCCATGTTATGAAACACACACGCGCACAGTTCCGCCTACTGTTTCACCTGTCTGCACATATTAAATGTGCATCAGTGAAACAAAATTCAGTTTGCACGCATACACGAGCTTGCTTTGAGTTTTACAGTCTACCAGACAAGTGAGTGTGTTAAACCCTCAGACACTGACTTGCTTCAGAAGAGATTGAAAATAACAGAAGCAGAAGTCACAAGTTCCCTACAATACATATGAGCACTCTCTCTCTCTCTCTCTCCTAGAAGTGCGAGTATGCACGTGTCTAAGCGCACGCTCATATTATTTTAGAGTGTGTTTGTGTTACATGCATATGCTTGTTTTGTGTTTTGATTTAGTTTTTTTTTTTCTTTTTCTTTCTTCTTCTTCTATTTTTTCCCCTTCGTCTTTTTATAATCCTGTGTTGTAGTTTAGCAAGGACATATTGTCAGACAGGTTCACGTGAACCTGTATCTCAATCCTTGTGTAATAAAGTTCCACGATCATCATCATCTCTCTCTCTCTCTCTCTCTCTCTCTCACACACACACACACACACACACACTGCACACACAGATGTTCAGATGGCATTGTTACACCAAACAGAGTAACGAACCCTTCTGCCTTCAAAGCAGGGCACATTGATAATAACACCCAGTTCCTAGCCATGCAAAATGTAACCAGAGTAAAGTTTCACACCCGGAAATAGGAAGCGAAATAAACGTAATGAGAAAGTGTGGTTCTCTGACCACATTTCTCTCTCTCTCTCTCTCTCTCTCCAAATTGCTGGAGCTCCCTCCTGACTCGAACACAGACTGCGCGGGTATCCAGCCAAGGTCAATAGAGTAATTTGGCCGCCTGATTGGTGCTACACGTGCTGATTGCACGTGCCAAGAATACTGATCATGTAACCAGTCCACATAACAAACCTCGGCTTTTTGGCAGTGTTTTGGCGTGGGCTGTCAGTGTGGTCAGTTAAGGCTCTCGTGCTTCGACTGAGTACCAGTTGCTTCTCTGTGTGTGTGTGTGTGCGCGCGCGCGCGCGCGCGGCGCTTCTGTGTGTGTGTGTGCGCGCGCGCGCGCACGTGCGCGTCGGTGATTTAAAGTTGTGTGTTCACGTCAGTTGTGTGTGTGTGCACGCCTCTGTGTGTCAGTGTGTGTGCGTGTCCGTCAGTGTGTGCCGTGTGTGTGTGTGTCAGTGCTGGTGTGTGTGGTGTGTGTCACAGTGTGTGCTTCTCTGTGTGTGTGTGTGGGGGGGGGGGTGGTCGTCTGTGTGCGTCCGTGGGTGTGTCATCTGGGTGTGTCATCTAGGTGTGTCATCTGGATGTGTGTGTGTGTGTGCGCGCGCGCGCGTGGGTGCGTAGATGTCATCTATGCCGGTGTGTGTGTCAGTGTCACAGTGTCCTTGGCTCACTGGCTCAGCTTCCCAAAGGACCCACCTAAACTATCGAGCGTAAGATCTGTCAAAAGCCGCCGAACAGCTCCCAAAGTAGTCATCACAGAAGAGCTGATTGGGCTGATGTCACACCGCAAACTTGTTGCGTGACTCCAGCCTGTAGCGTGGCGATCGTTGACAACTGATGCAGGCCTGTCGCCAGGTGGGGCGGCGATGAGGAGATGGAATCTGAAGCCGGGTGGAGACTGAATAACGGACAAATTAGCTGACTATTAGCAGCATACTAGGCCAGGCTCCACCCCTGTCAATCATCGCACGAAACTGACGAGTGACCCCTCGACCGACAGCAAAACGTAGCGCATGAAATGGAAACAGCATGTATGACTTTCGGAATTTTGTATTTGTTCCGCCTCCCCTCCCCCACCCCCCTTTTTTAAAACTTTAACCTAGGACACTTTTATTCGAAAGACTCCGCTGTAACTGCGTGTTTCACATCCAGTCATTGGCC
>JACVVK020000013.1:0-2500 GCA_018292915.2 Batillaria attramentaria | reverse complement strand
GATATTATGTTATATTCTTGTGTTTGTGGCTGTCAGACAGTTGACGAGTTGTTTTTTATGTGTTCGTACCCTTGGGCCGTATTGGGCGAACTGTACCAGAGCAGCCCCGGTCATTTAGTAGAGTTAACCTGCTTAGATCGGTCTAGGGTTAGATTTAGGGTCAGAGGTCTTCACTAACATGAGAATACAACATAAGGACGTCAGCATGCATGCTCATAATTATTTCAAACACATGACTAAACCTAGGTAAAACAATTAAAATGATTAAAATAACTTCATTGCAGCAAAAAATTCGTCTTTTTTGTGAGAACTATGATAATCGAGAGATGATAATTGAGAATGATCGTCGCCAGTCAAAAAGTTTGAAATCGAAGTAGTACGGGAAAAACAATCCCGCCGTCTTGCTTGACCCCCGTATGTTCGGTGTATCGGATTTCGGCGCCGGAGGACCGAATTAGCAGACGAGCAGTATGATGGAAGGGCGTGGCATGCAAGGACTACAGCGGGCTAGCCGAGACTGACTGACTACTGATCGTACACTGTCAGTCATGTCGTATGTCGTCACTGGGTGGGGTCCGCTGTTTGGGTCAGCCGTGTGTGTGTGTGTGTGTGTGTGTGTGTGTGTGTGTGTGTGTGTGTGTGTGTGTGTGTGTGTGTGTGTGTGTTCCGTGTGTGTGTGCGTCAGTGTGTGTGTGTGTGTGTGTGTGTGTGTGTGTGTGTGTGTGTGTGTGTGTGTGTGTGTTCCGTGTGTGTGTGCGTCAGTGTGTGTGTGTGTGTGTGTGTGTGTGTGTGTGTGTGTGTGTGTGTGTGTGTGTTGCAGGGTATGGGTTTGGAGAGAGAAAGAGAGACGCAGACCTACGTTATTATCTGAGTTAATGCCGGAATACATTGTGGTGTGGAGGTGTTTGAGAAATATCCAGCGTCGTCCAGTGTGGAAAAAAAGGAACTAAGCGGCTCTCAAATTCAAGTTTGTGGGACCTTTTTTTCTCTCCAGTAGACAGCGGTAGACATGGGAGCAACGCCCGAGGAAAATCCGTAGCTAATGTGCTCTCAATACCGGTAGCAACCGTGACAATAAATTCAAATGCGCGTCTGGAACCTATAACGATCACAAAAAGACTCGGATCAAATTCACAGCATCAGTGAAAAATATTCATTTATGCCGCCCCCACGCTGCGGATTAAAAAATAGACCCGTTGTTTGCAAAATTTCTGTTTTGTCGTGCAGAAACTGACATATCACACAGGCGACTTCCGTTTCCCGCCTTCCATGCATATAGACGAGCTGGCGTCAGAACTATCGACTGCCGGACTGAAGAGGTCTATTAGGTGTATACTGATCTCAATAGACTTCATCGATATATGACAACCTAAATGACGGGTTTCAGAACAGACGGAACATAGCTCGTGCATACTAGACACTGAGCAGAAACGAGTCGGTTTCATACACCAGATCTTGACTATTCTCCGTACAGATGCAGAGCCGGCTGTACTTACGCGACTGACGCCCAAGCAACGCGTTTCGCCACGGTCTGCGTCACAAAACGAAAGGTGTATTACTTTTGTAGGGCTCGCGTCAAACGGGGGTGTCGTTTAGTCCGAACCCAAACAGCGAACTTGAACGCCGGCCGGACCAAAATCAGTCAGCGGCGTTTAGTTTCCGAGTTTCTCGTGTGATGTATACATTCACAATACTGACTGAATCAGTATTTCCCTGGCCACGGTAATGGGACTATAGAATAAAATACTACTCCTACTATTACTACTATGTAGTCGGTCTATTGTATTTCACGTATTTCACGTCGGCGGTCGGGGGTAGCCGGGGTGGCCGAATGGTAGAGCGCTGGACTTCTAATCAGTGCTCAGTCGGGTCAGTCGTGAGTTTGTATCCCGGCTGGGGCCAAATATTTGTGCTGGCTTTTTCGTCGTTGCCCTGTCTTTAACATCACCCGTATGTGGTGGAAAAGGACGTTAAACCCCCAAACACCCACCCACCCTCACGTGCGGTCGGACGTCCCTGTAATTCTGCTGACTCCACTGAACTAGATGCTACCTGAAGATAGCATGGACCAACAAGGGATGCAACTCTTCCTTGAAGGGAAAGAGTTATCGTAAATTGTGGTTCCGAAGAGAGAAGAGCCTGTCTCTCTGGTGTGGCCACTGTCATGGAAATGAACAAGAGAAGATCTGGGTGACCAAAGAACGGAATGGAATATGACCCTCACTGTTTGCACGCAGATACTGTTACTGCAGTCCCGCGCGTGTGGTTTGTGCTCGGTGGTGGAGTAAGGGCATCAGTCACGGAGAACTTTCATACCTCGCAGCATGAAGATTGCGTATTCTTGACATGCACGGGCTATACGCTGTACACTCTGACTGCTCGTCTTATTTGTCCATCTATGCGTTGCAGAAGTGGGTTCGACTTCCTGTGTAGCAGGGTTGGGATTTTCCCATATCCATCCGAGTCACGATCACTTACAGGTTTGCCTGACATGCCTTCG